>CAUYRT010044820.1:0-57840 GCA_963574885.1 Lepilemur ruficaudatus | reverse complement strand
CAGTCAAAAATAAGTGATGGGGTCTCAATAGGGGAAAGGAATTCCTCTAAAACTGATTTATGTGATTAACTGTACACCTCGGTAAATTCACTGAAAATCATTTAATTGTACACTTAAAATGGAGTAAATGCATGATATGTAAAGTATACTTCAATAAAAAAAATAAGTGATGGTTTTGGGGAAAGTATTGCTGAAACAAGTAACAAAGAGTTTATATACGTAATCATACATAGAGCACTACACATAAAGACAAATAAGTCATTAGAAAAATTAAAAAAGCATGTGTTCAATAGACATGAAAAGTTGACATGATATGTCAATTTACTGGCATTAGAATGACAAAATTAAACAGACATACAAGAAATGTAAGGGGCTGTCTTGGGTGACAAACACTAAGAGTACATTCATACATGGATGACAGGATTTGTTATATACCTTTAAAAAGAGATATGGCAATACCTACTAAAATTAAATAAAATATCAAAATTAAAAAAATATATATATTTGCTGGCCTAGAAATTTCACTTATAGAAATGTATTCCATAGAAATAAAAAACCAACTACAAATGGAAATATATACAGGGATATTAATTGCCACATTGTTTGTGATAGTTAAATAAATTATGACATATTCACAGCATGGAGCTTATGCATCTATTAAAAGAAATGAACTAGAGCTATATTAATCAGCTTAGAGAAATTTCCATCAAATACTGTTGACTAAGCAAACAAAGATTTAGAGAAATGTGTATAACATGATCCAATTTTTATAAAGCAATGACAACTCTCTCATGTAAGTGTATGTCTGTGTGTGTATGTGATCAGAGAGATACACACTAGGTTTTAACATGTGTTACTGGGGAGAGAGGGTGATGAGGATGGGGGAAAGGAAAGATGATGGACAGAAGCAAGGAAAAAAATACCTGAATTAAAAGCTCAGATGTACAATCCCCCCACACACAAATTAGAGGGGAAAAGATGAATATATGAATGGCTCATGATATTGTGTCAAGTTTCAGTTTACAGAGTAATTTGTATAGTATGATTTTAACTTTATTAAAACAAATCATCACCTATATATGTATATATGTTTCTACATTTATGGGTACATATATATTTCTACATATATGTATATATATGCCCACACATATATGCAAGGATGTGGAGAAGTATATGCTAGACATATTATGGCATTTTTTTTTTAGTTTTTAAAATAATCTTTATTTTTAAAAAGTAAATATGTGCATTATAGCCAATGCTAATAACCAATTGAAAAACACAAGAAGCAAAGAACAAAGTCATCCATAATCACAAGCAGTTTACAGCTTGATGTGTCTTGCTAGGTCCTGGTTGTGTATATACACAACATCCAGTTTTGTGGGATTGAGATCATACAGTATATATAATGCTTTTTCACACGTTATGAATATTTACCAACTCAAAATACCAAAGCTACGTGAGTATTTTGATAACCAAGAATACACTACACCAACTCAATCTGTTAGAAGAAAACATAATTCTCCCTTTCCTGGGACAAAAATTTCATAGAAGACAAAAATGGCAACAGGCCTCTAGATAAAAGTACTGGCAAAGTTCCAATTAAAATATTGCATTCCCTTGATGCTCAATTTAAAATAAAACATAAAGCAACAGAGAACACTTACTATAATGTTTCTGAGATAATGTATTATCAGACCTATATTATTAAAATATTAGTAAGAAGGGCACAGTGGTTCATGTCTACAATCCCAGCATTTAGAGAAGCTAAGGTGGGAGGATTGCTTGATGCCAGGAGATCGAGACCAACCTGAGTAACACAGTGAGACCCTATCTCTACAAAAAACAGAAAAATTACCTGGGCATGGTGGTATTCACCTGTAGTCTCAGCTACTCGGAAGGCTGAGGCAGGGGTATTGCTTGAGTCCAGGAGTTTGAGACTGCAGTGAGCTATGATGACACCACTGCACTCTAGACTGGGCAACAGAGTGAGACACTGTCTCAAAAAAAAATTAGCAAAACTATGTTTCTATAGAATGACCTAATGTATTCCTATAGTATAGCCAAAAGGGATGCACATACATCAATGGCTATCACCAAAATGTAAATAGGAGCACATCTGCATACATCTCTCCATTTACACTTCCTTCTGCCCCTCTATATCTGTCCCGATATACGTTGCTTACAGTGGTTTAACAATTGCATGTGCAAGACGCACCTTTTCTTCACTGATATTGCACACTTTAGGCAGTGGGAATGGAGCAAGGACAAGGATAAGATCATTTCATTATGCGTTGTTTTACTTGTTATACTAAGCTTATATTAACTTTGTAATTTATAGTACACCAAATAAATTTGAATGATACTACCTTATACATGCATAAATTTTAGACTCTACAAATATGTTTGGTGACTCAATCAAATAATACACCAACCCTGGCCTGTGGTCAACATTACCTAAGCCAAACTCTCAACTCGTCTCAAAGCAAAATTACTCTTTATGCTAAGTGATTGCTAAGATGCCACCGACCTGGACATATTCCCATCTGCTTCTTGTTATTGACCCCATATTTATGTATATAGAAGAGGGAATCAGGGAGCTTCAGTAACTTGCCAAAGGTCATAAAGCTAAATCCAGATCTCAAATTTCAGTTTTTTTCCTTTGTATTATATTACAAGTGCTGCTAAGCAAGTGTTTTCCTATCTTCTTTCAAAAACCCAACACTCATCCTTGCATGAGCATGGATGGGCATAAAGCTTCTCATGTCACAGAGTGAAATTTTCCTCTCATTGTCAAGATGCCATTTATTTTTTCCCATCTCCGATGCCCTCTCCTCTTCTCTCTACTTGACTAAATCCTACCCATTTGTGCAAGCATTTGGGTCCCTCCACTGCCTAGCATCAAAAGAAGACTTGGCCCTGTGAACTGGTTTGCACTTTAAGCAAAACAGCCTGGTCTTTAAGCTAGACCATGGCCAGGGTTTTCTTGGTCACAGTGCTAAAAATATAAGAAAAGCAGAATTAATAAAAAGGCCCTATAACTGGCAAAAGAAAAAAAAATGCCCTATAGCTTCAGGCTACTACAATAAAAGAAACAGGAAAAAGTACCAAAATATAAGGTACAATCATTAAATAGAAATAATTGATACAACTGGTCTTTTAGCACTAGCTATTAGGAATGTAGGACTATTGCACATAAATGTGCTTTTCTTTCATAAATTATATTTGTGCTAGACAAAATTCTTTTTGTTTTTTTTTTTTTTTTGAGACAGGGTCTCACTCTGTTGCTGAGGCTGGATTGCAAGGGCACCATCATAGCTCACGGTAACCTTGAACTCCTGAGCTCAAGTGATCCTCCCACCCTTAACCTCCAGAGTAGCTGGGACTACAGGCTTACACCACCATGCCCAGATAATTTTTAAAATTTTTGTAGACACAGGGTCTCACTATTTTGCCCAGGCTGGTCTTAAACTCCTGGCTTCAAGTGATACTCCTACCTTGGCCTCCCAAAGCACTGGGATTACAGATATGAGCCACGGCCCATGGCCCAGAATTCTAAGGTGACCCCCAATGAGTCATGGCCTTGTATAATTCCATCATCTTGAATGCAGGCAAAACTAGGGACTTGTTTCTCGTCAGTGGACTACGGCGAAGGTGATGGATTGTCAGACCCATGACTGCATTGTTATATGAGACTGTTTTAGCAGACTGTAGAGAGGTTCTCCTGCTGGCCTATATGAAGGAGTGAGCCGCCATGTTGTGAGAGGGTCCCATGGTGAGGAACTGCGGGTGGCCTCTAGAGCTGAGAGTGTTCCCTGGATGACAACCAGCAAGAAAAGTGAGGACTTCAGTCCCACAGCCCAAAGGGGCTACATTCAGCCAACAGGCACAAGAGTGTGGGAGAAGACCCTGAGCTCCAAAGGGGGATGCAGGCTGGCACCTTGATTTCAGCCTTGCGAGACTCTGAACGGAGGACCCAGGTGGGCTGTGCTGCCCCACAGAAACTGTGAGATAAGTACTGTGTGTTGATTTAAGGCACTAAGGTTGTGATAATTTGTTATGCAGTAACATAAAATGAATCTAATACTTAGCAAGTACAAAGTGTGATATCATAGAAAGAACACAGCTCTGGATCATAGGAGACTTAGGTTCATTCTCCCTATCCCAGTGACATGTGATGGGCCATCCAGCAAGTCACGCAGACTCTGGGGGCTTCAGTGACCTGAAATGCGAGATGAGGGCTTCTTTAAGACATATGTAAGGTCTTGCTACTAACACCTTTTACTAATGGTGAAGTTTATTGCTACCGGATTTTTAGCCATTTCAAATACACTGCATGTTAGCACCACATATTTTAATCTGCCCCACTATTTTATTTGTTTTTGTCGTTATTCCCCTCAACTCTCCAAAAAAAAAAAAAAAAAAATTAAAAAGTCCATTAAAATCAGCATCCTCAGAATTTGATTCAAGAAAGAAGGACGAGGTCAAAGGACCAATGCAGAAAGGTGCTTAAGAAAAATCATGTGCTGATCATCATTACCTGTTAGAAATTTCACTGAGAAGCAAGATTTATAACTAAGATCAAGAGAGAGAAAATAGGAATTTTACTTTCTGGAACGTTTTTAGGAATGTGAAAGATGAGTTAGACGGGATTCCTGTCCTTATTTCCGGAGAATTACACAACATAGGGAAACAGAACAAAGTCTTGGCATCTCTGGAGAGAACTGTGCACGCTCCCAAGGTGAGGTTTTGACGTCACGAGGCAGCGTCTTCTCATGACCACAGGATGCTGGTGGTTCAGCTGATTTGCCTTAGCGCTGTGCACTTACTTATGCATAAACAAGCAAAGTGAACAATGACGAAGCCACCGACTGTCTTATTGTATTTTGTCACTATTATGAAGCATCATATTTCATATTTAGTGCAAGTAATGAGCTTTGGTGAGGCAAAGCCCCACGCTGCGTAGGGCGAGTGGTATATTCCCTCCTGATCCCGCAAGGCGCTGTAAACAAAGGAGACTTCGGCTATAAATAGGACCTGGGTCAGGAAATGTTTCATGCAAGTATTAATAATGCACTACACAGACAGTATAAGGTGAGGATTGGGGTAATTATCATCTAGCTAGGATAACCAATGAAATCCTGAGGAAACCAAGAAATGACTTCCTTTGCTTTAGACGGCAGTTGGTGTGACCGGATGAAGGAGTCTTTATTCATCTAATTTTCCCCTTTTGCACTGATTTAGCTCCACAGTTGACACAGGGGCATGTGGCTTCTCTAGGAGTCAGCCCTTGGAGCACAGGGGTTAGCTGTTATTTGCAAACTCAACGCCGACTGGAAGCCAAGCTAGGAGACAGAGCTGCCAAAGCCAATCGCTACAACCTGTGGCAGGCTCCCCTTCCCCGGGCTCGCCCACTGCCCCCGGAGTGGGGTCCCTCCCCCACAGTCCTACACGGCGTGGCTGGCTGCAGCTCTCCCCGCACCTGTCGCACCTCCTGGTTTTGGCAGAATGAAGTGAGGAGACAGCTGGAGTCATTATAGTTCATCTGTTTGAAGGTTGCCCAAATGAAAAACAAACAAACAAATCTGGTGAGTTTCGTGTTTCTTTTTAAGTGTACAGAAATGCAGCTGCTAAGTTGTGTAGGAGATCAAAGGAGCCTTTTAAATTCGGGACACAAAAGTATTCTTCCTGGTTTGATCCTTGGTGGAGATTTGTTAGCAAACTTTAGAAGGAAGTGGCAGAAGAGGATTAGGTCTATTAAACTTGTCTGAGTTGTGAAAAGTTCTTCTTAAATCTCATTAAGTGGTAAAGCTCATTTATTGCTGATCTCTGTGGACAATATGACAATGTAGTAAGCCCAGTGGTTGTATTTCAGGTGACAGGAGGCAAGTGCATAGTTGAAAAACATTTATTTAATAGAGAGATAAGGTAATACGATTGATTGCCTATGAATTGTCAGTTTCTTGAGAGAAAGATATGTTCTGAAGAGTTCAATAACTTCAGTACTCAGAGGGAAATTTAATCTTAGCTCTGAAGTTTGAAGTTGTCTTTTAAAAACGTTAAGGCATTGTATAGGTAAAATAACTGGCATATTATTTTCAGTGTTCACTGTAGTATTTTAAGTAGCTTAGGCTCTAAATGACTGGGGAAAAATGTGTATTCATTATTTTCTATTAGTGCGTTAGCAGTTGTTAACTTCTTTAACATCTTAACTTGTAAAATAATGTAAAATTACTTTTCATTGTGGATTGCAATAGAAAAAGTAAGTTATAGTATTTAAATGTTAACATTTTATAAATATAAACATCTTAAACATGTTTTTTAAAGTTGCAGTTTTGGTTTTATTTTGGTTAGTATTGGTTTCTAGGCTGGTTTATAAATTGCACGTACTTTAAGGTCATTTTTCTTTAATTTGACATGCTTTCAATGACTTCTTGATCCATCCCACTCCTTTGTTTAGCAGCAGAAATTTTAAAAATGCTGTATGGATAGAGCTAACAGCAAGTGTGCCTTACTGTACATTTTTTTGTTTGTAATATTTGTATGTGTAATAAAATCTATTTTGGTTATTCTAAGGTTTTATTTTTCCTATTTGTTCTCCAGACCCAATTAGTTGCTTTCAGCTAACTTTTTTTTCTGGCTAAAATAATATATCTAAAAAATTAATTTCCATCTGGGATTGTTTTAATCCACAAATTTAATTGAGAACTGTTTAATACTTAGTTGTTTGGTCAAGTTTGAATCTTATTTGACAGCATTAATGGGCTTAGGAGGGAGAGAGAGATAATGAGTGTGGAAGCGACTCTTGAATTAAAAATGTATAAAGGTTAAACATCAAACGCTCGTGACTATCATCATAATAAATCTAAATCATAGCTGATCATGGATATTGATCTCTTTCTCCAATAAATCCTAACCTCCTTGATGTAGGCTTTTCTTCTGTTGACCTGATTTTCATTTTCTTAGCCTCTGGAATGTTAGCTCCATAAAAGGTAGGTTTGAGGACAGGATTCCCCAAAGGTAGGTTTTCATTTCAGAATTGTAGCAGACAGCTTACCCAGAGGAATTCCAAATGTGGGGCTGGTTGGGCTACTCAGTCTTGTCTCAAGGTGGTCTTGTCAAACTACTGAGCTCTGGCATCAGTTGGATCTCAGAGGGAAGGCAGCTGAATACCTGCACACATCCAATTGCAAGAGAAACTCTAATTTGTAAACCATGTGTGTAGGATTTCTAGAAATGAAACCTTAAAAAGTTTATGGTCATTCATCAGTTTTTACTTGTTTCCCCCTGAATTTGAAGATTAATTCACAAATATTTTAGTTTGGTGATTGGAATATGGTTCAACTGTTGGAAAGGAACTATGATGGTCCATCTTCTGCCTTCTGTGTAAAATGCCCCCATTTTTATTATGTTGGGGGTAAATTTAAGTTTTCATTTTCTAGTTTATTTTAAATAAAGCCGTTACATTTCTAAAAGAAAACTGTAATATTTGTAAATTAATTTCACCAGGCATTTGACTGAGGTTTGTGTTTCACAAGGTATATGGGAATTGAAAACTTTATCATGGTAGTTGCTTTTAAATTCAAGGCAAAATACACGTTACTTTTGAAAAAAAATTTAAACATGAAACATGTTCATTGTAGATAAATTAGAAGATATAGAAAAGTGTAGAAATGGTTATAAAAATCACTTAGTCTCAACAGTCAGACAACTATTAAATAGCATGGTATATTTATTAGTATGAAATATGTATATTTTTAAAAAATTGGAATCATACTACATATAAACTATTCTGATTTTTTTCGTAGAACATTGTTTTTAAGCATTCTTGGCTATTTTTAGTAACTACATAATATTCTTCAAAATGGATAAACCATAATACTTTTAAATATCCCTTTGTTGATATTTGAAAGTTCATTTTATATTAAGTGGATACAAGATTTGCCTGCTGCAGTGTATTTTAGGTGTTGAAATCACTGGTTCTTCCCTACTCCCAAAATGTGGATGTTTTCACTTCCCCAAAATGGAATACTTCATTATGGGAATGGATAAAGGAGGCTGACTATTAAGTGATTTCTACACCTTCATTTTAATTTTGATAAGATTACAAACATCTTTTATTATATAGCTAATGTTCACTGAGTTCTACAAAGATTCATTTAAAAAGACTTAATAGACCATTAATACATCAAGAGAACACCTTGTAAAGATTCTCCTTTAGAAATTATTTAGAACCCTTTTCTCCCTGAAGGGTACCATTACACTTGTATATTTGCAAGCAAACGGGGTATTTGACTTTATTAACATTCTCAAAGTACTTTTGATACCACTACCTCTAATATAATAGAAGTAGTGTCAGCTGAGCACTACGGTTTCAGGTGGGTTATAAAATCAGTAGGGGGTGGTGGATTTTTAAAAACTAATTATTGGCTACTAGCTTAAAATAGCATCTGGCTAGCAGTCCCTTACTGAACAATTCCCTACTTTACACTAAAATGCTTAGGAAGACATTTTAAAGGGTGAATTTATAATGCTTCCAAAGATTGGTATGGACAGTCAACCTATTGCCAGTATCTGGGAGAAATTTCACTGGACTAGAGTGACTTAAATTTCAATGTGATCAGAAAATAGGAAAAAAATCCATTTGGTACCTTTTCTCATGTTTAACTCCTACATTACAACCTCACAGTCTATATCAGAAAGGGAACTGGATCTCCATCCTTTCAGCTGGGGCTGCTTTTGAGGAAGCCAAAGTACTTTCTGCTCATGCTTCTCCTAGATATTAGTGTTTCTCTTTCTAAAACCATCAGAGATGGCAGATGACATAAACAGAAAAGAGAGAGGAAGTGGGTAGAGTAATAACAATGGTGACAGTGCCCCATCCCCTCAGTCAGGCTCTGCAGGCAGGCACAGAGATGGAAGAACCTAGAACAGTGCACATGTGGGGAAGGGATTTGATGTTCTCCATCTCTTAAGCTGGGGCTACCTGAGGAAGGGCTATCCGGTTTGTGCTCTGCCCCAAAAGAACAGGGCAGAAGGGGCTGTTTCAAAAAGGAACAGTGCCTTTTCGAAATTTTCTGTGTGTGTATATGTGTGTGTGCGCCTCACACAAAGCCCCTGCATGTGTAAGTTGTGGCTTTGTCTTTAGAGCATGAGAAACCCAGACTGTGCAGGTACAAGCAATACTCACGAAGGCTAGCGGAACCACTGTGTAATACTGCTAGACCCTAGAAATTGGCACTGGAGCCGTGCCAATGGGTCTACCTCCCAGAAGCAGATCTGAGAAGGGGATTTGACCAGCACCCAAGTGCTCCAAGAATGAGGCCAAGGGAAATTCTCAATACCTCCTTGGCTGTTGACAAACACCAGGTTGAATGACAAATTGAGAGCTAGTATAATACTGTTAAATAACATGTGCATTTTAAGAATATTGAAAGGAAAATAAAATGGTTCAGCCTCTGGATTAGTAAAATTATGGGATTATGAGTAATTTTGATTTCACTTTTTTATTTTAAAAAATAATCTGCACGTAACATTTTAGTAATCAGAAAAATGAAGGTTATTCTTATCTCAGAAAAGAAAAACAACTAAGTCATATTTCTTTGTGCAATAACAATGCAATTGGAAACTTTCTTGCTTCTCTTTTCACTTTTTCCTAATTTGTGAGGGTGTCTGATAAGAGATGCCAACAGTTCTATTTTCCTTTTGAACTGAAGTCTCAGTGACGGCCACTTTTTGCTTTGTCACATACGAGTTTGGTATAGTGGTAAGGAGAGGATTGCTGGGTCAACCGGATTTTCCCCCTTCCTGGAGTAGGGACACCAGAAGCCACACCTGAAACAACTCCTAATCTCAGTAATCTCTCTCCTTGCTCTGGTTAGAGAATGTCATAGTGTGCTGGGCAATCAGGGTTATGTGATCTGATGGGCCAGATCCGATTAATGTTTTTAATTGTGTTTTCAAGATCTAACACACCCAGGGAGATTTGTTCCAGATGAATGCAGTACAAAATGAAAAATAAAATAAAACCCCCTCCAAGCACAATATTGTTCTAAATATTTCTTTGAGGCATCAGCAGGTTTTAAATCATTGGAAGATAGGTTGAAGGCATTTGCTACATCACTATGCCTTTCCCTGTTATTTGAAATAAATTCTAGTTTTAAAGGGTTTTCTGCTTAGCTCTATTCTCTACCTGTTGTTGGCAATCTTACCCATTATATTAAAATAAAAGGGATTAGGAAAAGAGACATAACAAGTCCTAATGTGGATAACCGTTACTCTAAAGAGTATTTTATGTCACACCCAATGTTTTCTCATAGTGCATAAAAATTTCTGTGTGTGTGTGTGTATGTGCATGCTTTGGTCAAAGACAATATGAAAATTTTCTTTAGAAAATACTGTGTGAAAGATATATGTGATAGAGCAGACCATTACATAGAAATTCACAGAACAAACACATTTCACTGCTGTTTGTATAAATACATGCATTGTTGGGATATTTAAAAATATTTAATCAGGAAATTTAATCATGTGGGAATTTCTGAAAGTTATTAGATTCCTTGCTTGATAAACATACCTTATAAAGCAGAACTACATAGTACTTGAATTGTCACTTAGAGTCTGTAAACAAAAATAAATTTGGGGGGGAGGATATTTTTGAAAGTAAATAACTTGGATTTAGGTCAGTAAACATACACAAACATTGGGCTCGCAAACTGACTAGGTTCATCTTGGTTCAACAACTAGTTCTTATGACTTACAACTAAGGAAATGTCTTTGCCTACTAAGATGATACCCCACATCGAATGCCATGTTGGTTGTTGGTGCTGTTGGGGAGTATAAAAATGTATCACCAGTATATTTAATTATGTAAAACAATTAAAAACCTAGGGTTTTACTTCTCTTTGATTTTGCATTACTTTGTATTTTCTCTTTGAATTTAAGTAGCCCCTTAGAAAAATTAAAAAAAAAAAAATCCTTGTTCTTCCTCTTACAATTTAGAAGAAAAAAAAGAAATTCATCATAATCACAGGCATTAGGTGTTTGGGGGATTAAAAACCTTGTTTGGAAAATCAATTTCATGTTAAATCAGTCACTGAGAGTGCACAAAATAATTGTGTTGAGTATGGACTAGGAGATGTGGTCCTTGCCCTAGATCAGCTTGTGGGAAAAATTGGCACACACGTACGAGGTGAAAACTTACGGGAGTTACTAACTAATATGTTTAAAATGTACACACAAATAAACCACAGGCAATTTACAATGGAGCCTCTGCATTGTTAAGCTCCACTTTTAGGTAGTCAGTGAAGCAGTTTGTCATGAAATTCTTCCTAGTAGACTTTCCATAGTCTCTAAAGCAAAATAAGTATGTAAACCTATTTCCAATGTTTAAGCTATGGCCACTACCATTGAGGCTTTTTCCCTGATTTAGATTTTCACGTAAAGTTAAAATCACATAAACATAGCAAATTGCATGAGCATCTTGGGCTAAATGCCATAACTATTTGAGCCTGGTGTGAGTAGTTGGCTTGATTGTTTTAAGCTATTCACGGTGGGAGAACAATTTGTTGACAGTGGCCTGGAGTAAGTGTGGAAAGCTAGGGACCTTTGCAGACTGAGCACTATCACACAATCATCGTTCTGATAGCCACATTCACTGCTTAAACACACAGGTTCTGGACGTACTGTTTCTTTACCTCGAAGTCTGGAAGGCATCACTTTAAAAGCAAAATGTGCTGATGCATAACCATCCAAAGAGCAGGTATTTGAAAGGGATGATGATTCAGGAAGCTAATAGGATAGGAACTGTTTGAAATTATTTCAATATGAATACAGTTGCTAAAATAACAATGTAGTTTGGTTTTAGTACAGGAAAATAAAATGCAAGGCAAGGATATCTTTTTCTTTTAAATAAGCCTCCAAAGGAGTAAACTTCCCAACTGTCATAATTGAAAGGATTTGCATTGTGTAAAACCCCAAATTATGTACAGATTTAAGTTGGAAAATTTGGGGAGATGGCTGTTTATTTCATCATTCTCTGTATTCTTTGTTGATTGATTTCCATTTCTGTTAGCCTCTTTGGTTCCAGTAGATATGTGTGTTATGATTCACTAGCAAACTCTTTGTCTGTAAACATCAGGAGACCTTGCCAGTTCTAAATTGACAATTTGGCAAATGTGGAAATCAACACTGGTGCAGAGAAGCTAAGATTTCACAGGCAAACTGTTTTTTGGTTGCCATTTGATATGGTGGCATTTGGAAAGAAAATCCCTTTGAGGTTATTAATTTATAGCAAAGATTTTAGGTAAGTGTAGCATAATCTGCCAAACTATGGCTACTGTTTTCTCCATGCTAATCTTGCATTTTTCACCATTTGTCAGTTATGATTTTCCCTTTTACAGAATCTGTACCAAAGAGGAAAATTAAAATTGAATATGGGATCGGAACACCCCTTCACTTTTTTTGTTTTTGGTAAAGTGGCCATTTGGGCTGATTTTAATTTGGAATTTATGTAGGCTTTCTCCTGCTCAAGTTTCATGTTGCAGTCTGCCTCTATCAGTGTTTACCAAAGTGGGAACAGAATGGTAAGTGCTGGAGGCGGGACCCTGGGATCTGCCTTTGCAACAGACATCCCCAGATAAACTTAAAGAGACATTGTTTTCTGTGTTTCAGGAACCATCACTTCCTGTTTGAGATGCTATGAAAGGAAGCAAAATATACCTTCTTCCCATCCTCCACCCCCTACACACACACACACACACACACACACACACACACACACGCACACACACGATATTTTACTTGGCATTTCGACAGAAGTTTTCATGTGGAAGAAATTAATCTGGATGGCTAAAATTGGACTGTCCAAGAATTTAGTTTACCCAATATTACCACAGGTTCCTGCAGAGCTGACATGTAGTATAACTTGTTGAGTATTCCTAAATGATCAATTTAGGTATAATAACTATCAGGGAAAATAATGTTCAGGATATTTCCTGAGTTTCAAAAATAGGAGGTTAGTTCTTCAATTGTTGTCAGTCACCGTCATCATTAGCAATGGCAATTTAAAACATTGTGCTTTTAAGGTTGAGCTGGGAGGTCTAGAATGGTTTCCACAATGTGGGGAGGATCTTGACTGAGAGCTGAAGATTTATAGCAAAGAAATATTCATATGGAAATAAGTCAACACTAAAATCTAATAGTATAAAATTCAGTCATTTGTGTCTGTGTTGATGTTTTTCACCTGAAATTTTGGCCATTTAACTCTTAACTGCCCAAGAGATTCTTCACAAACCGAAAAGGTGGGTTAAACGCATGCATACAAAAAGTAAACATAACATCTATCCTCTTGATATGCTGCTGAAGACAATAAAGTGAGGTTGGTAATCACTACTAGAAGGAGAGGCATAAACCACTAAAATTTGATGATTTGGAACTTTTAAAAAAACACATAAATTTACACATAAACCCAACTGATTTATGGCACATGTATGTAGAGAAGTGAGTGGTCTCTGAGGGAAACAGTGTTTAATAGGGTTTCAGGAGGACACAGACAGAAGCAAATTTTTGTGATCTTGGGGTTCCTAACGTCCAATAGCTCACAATTAAAAGTAACCTTACAATTACAACACTATGTGAGAAATGCCATTTCACACACACACACACACACACACACAATGTTTAAAAAGAAGGGAGACAGAGTTCTAAACTTTGCCTGGGCAGGTTCTGGAAGATTTGTCAGAACTGATGACTCTCGAGCTGTTCGTAGATAGTATGTGTTCAAGAAATGTTCATCTAACATCATGATTCTTAAACCTTACGATAATTGATCTAGGACTCACGTATGTTTTAGATGATTTTCTCACTGAGTTGAATTGAACTTTAGTCTGTGGTTTTGGATATCTTGGTTTTCTGACAGTGTTTCTATTTGTAAATACTACAGAAGTAGCAGTGAAACCAATTTGGGGTTTTGATCAAATGCCTCTAATAATGCTGTTGAACATGCTGTTTGAGTTTCAGAGGTTCAGGGCCTTCAAGCAAATAGCTCTGGAAATGGTGCTGGTGTCGAGATGAAACTTTTGCGAATGGGAAAGGATGTCACAGACGTATTTAAAGGATAGTTTGAGATTAACACCTTAACCGCCGTGAGAGTTGTATTTAACTCACCCCAGTTTTGACCCTGGAGCCACGTGAAGCACATATAAAATTTTACTTGTTGATGTTCTTATTGTTACAGTTAATGTTGACAATTTAATTCTAAAAACGTGGATTAAATGAATAGAAGTCAATAAAATTTTGTTTTTCTATTTATGTTTACCTTTAAATTACACTCAAAGTTTTCATTCTATTTTTATAATAAAACACTATGGGCCCAAGGAAAAGTTTCTGGCTTTTTTTGCATGGCAGTCAATGTGTTAAAAAAAAAGAAGTAGACTAGACAATGGGTGTGGCTGTTAACAATACTGTGTGTTTTTCTATTGAGGAAAGCTGGTGGCATTGATTGAGTGGGCTGGGTGATTGGGCTTTTTTAACTAGAATATTTTCCTTATAGCCATTTCTTCTTCTATAGCTAGAAAAACAGAGTTCACAAACAGAGGAACAATAAATATTAATAAGATCTTACATTTTAAGGAAATAACCTAGGTGAGGCGGTTAGACTTTTAATTGCTAATTGAAGAGAAAACTGGCTGAGGATGGGAAGCAGCTTGAGGCCAACTTGTTGTTAAACCGCATTAAAAGTTTAGGGTAAACCTCCTGGAGGGGTATTTCTGTACAATTAATTTGGGCGGTTAATGGAAACTTTATGTATTAAGTGAGAAACATACTTCTCTAAAATTCGCTTTCTAACACAAACTTTACAAATGATACTCATTTAATGAATACTTTCATTTTAATTTATCAAATTTTACACTTTAACAAGTAGAGAAACCAATGCTTTTATGAGGTAGATCTGAATAGAGTCATCTGCATTTGTGGCAGGGCACTTACTGTGTAATTTGATTTATATCACAGAGACAGCCTTGCCATCTGATGCTGTTACATTAAAATTGCAAGTCTAATTTCACTTGAAGTTGGGGTAAGAACTAAAAAAAAGCCAAATACTAAAAAAAAAAAAACACAGAGAAGTGACAGGAAATATCACAATGTTATTTTTCTTTTAAAAATACTGTGTGAGGTGTCTGGTTCAAAAGACCTTAGAAACCTCTGGAAAGCAGGAAGTGGAAAGTAACCATTTAATTGGCACGATCTCTTTCACTACTGATGGGATCTTTCTTATTAAATGTAGAGCACTGAATATTAAGAAAAAAATTAAATATCTCTCTTGAAAGTTGAGTGAGTAGAACACAGTCCAAGCATTGCCTGTGACATTTATCAAGCTTCAGAGAGAAGGAGATTGCTGATGTCCTGTCTTTCAGTCACTGGAACAGTCATTTTTCTATTTATCAATGGTATACATCACATAGAACCACAAGAAGAAGGCTGACATTCTCAAAGCAAGAAAGGACTAACATTGTTGGCAAGAAATGAGTAACTCTGTGGTTGCTCTTTGTATTTCTTTGGTTGGCCTTTGTAGCTATATTTGTGGCTATTACTGCTTTTAGTGTGCTTTTCCCATCTAAATTATTTTTAGGATTAAGAGTGAAATTTCTAATCATCTACCATCAGAATCTAAGATAAAATGATTGCTTTGGCATTATGTGTATAGAAATGGAATTAACTATAATTGACATCAAGATAGTAAGAGTAAAAGCAAAATATATCCTTTTAAGTGTGGTTCTACACATAAATGTTCAAATAGTTTAGCAAGCAAGCTATAAATAACACAACCCTATTGTCTATTGGACTCACCTCATTATGAGAATTCCTTATGGAAAAGCTGCCAATATTTGATGAATTGAATGAACTATTGAGGCATCTTGTAGAAAAATCTCTTTTGAGGGGTGAGCAGCCGACTGCCATCCTGAACTTTTGATCTGTGTAACTGAAGATTGAGAGTAATAAGGGTTACCAGCCTAACTTTTGACCCTACTTGTTTGCATTTCACATACAGCCAATTTCTCGCACCATTCCCACAATTTAACCTCCTCACAGAAAAAGTATACCCTACCAAGTACTTCCTAGAGATACTGAAACCATGATTTCCAAACCTGTTCAGGCAGCTGAGAACCTGAGTGTTAGAGAGTTCTTTGTGGCCCAGGGTAGTAACTATAAAATAAACTTAGAATTATTAAATATACATTTGGAACTCAAGCACACATTATGTCATCCTAGGTTCTCTTACAACCATGTGGTAACAGCAATCAAAGGTTGGAAAAAAATTATAAAAGGTTGACTTAGTCAATAGTTTGCTCATTAACCCATTGTTTCCCTTTGAAAATTTGGGAAAAAATATTTTGGTTGAAAACTATTTCATCCCCTCTTGTGAATACCAATGTTTTGGTAACTAAGTTCAAGCTTGTACCACTTGCTGCAAGACAGCCAGTAAGTCAAGACGCAAGGTTTTGGGGCAGGGAAAGTGACTTTTATTTGGAGAGCCAGCAGAGTGAGAAGATGGCAGATTAATGTCCCAAAGAACCATCTTAAGTTAGTATGAAGTTTAGGCTCCTTTTTTATTGTAAGGGAAGGGAAAGAGGAGATTAGGTTGCAAGAGGTAATCAAGGACTGCAGACATCTGGGCATCATTGATGATCTGATCACTGTAAAAGTTGATCAGAAGTTGTAAAAGAAGTTGTAAAACTTCTTTGCTCTTGGCCAGTTAACTTTGGAGGATTACGTCAGGATGTTCCTAAAAATCTTTAACAGCACTGTTACTTGTGTGTATATGCTTCTTACCTCCCTGGGAGTTAGTTTTGGGAAAGGCACTGTTTTCACCTTTCTTCTAGTGTATATACAGAGATCAGCAGGATATCAGAAGCAAAATGGAGCAAGTCACGTCAAGCTTCCCTTCTACTGTTGGAATTTGACCCTAGTCTGAAAAACATTACGCTAAGGTATTGTGTGTCTCAACCCTGGATGTATGTTAGAATCACCTGAGCAATTTTGAAAGTATTATCAGTACAGGGGACCCAGCCCAGGTGGATTTATTGAGCTTTCTTAGGTGTTTTGCTCAGGCATTTATAATTTTAAAAGGCTTTCCAGGTGATTCCAAGTGTACAGGCAAGGCTGCGAATATTATTCTGGACTTGGTCATGGATAGACATTGGGGGAGATTCAACTGGGACTTGTGTGTGACCGGCAGGCCTGCTGTTGCTCTTACTCACGTGACGTGCTCTGGTTGACTATGGCAACAACTCTAGTCAGTGGGCTGCTACACCCTTCCTACCCTCAAAGATGTATACATTCAGCCTCTGTATCATATAAGTTAATCCTTCCAAGATATGCTCATTCTTCTGCCTCCTGTTGGCTCATCATGTTTCTTAATTTCTTTATTACCTGGGGTTAAAATTCACTTGCTTGTGGGTAGGCAGTATTGTTTCCTGTACTGGTCAAAGGCAATGAAGTCAGGCAGACTTGGTTGAAATTGTAACTTAACTGTTGACATATTGATCCTTGACTTTGTAAGCTTTTGTCCCCTCGTGTGTATACTAGGAGTTAAGATTAAGTTATCAGTTACCATATATAAGCGCTACTTGATGCTCTCTGTTGTTACCTTTACACCTTTGAGCCATACCTGCCTTCTTTATAACGTTAATGATGAGCCCTGGGAGATATGGTTGTATTGGAAATGAGTTTGCTTCATGACTTTGTGGTCTGGGTCTACAGCTAGATTTCACATATTTTTGTCGGGAATTCTGTCTTCCATTCCTCGGTCATTTCCAATCTTCCTTTCATTGTCCCCGACTCCAATCCTATGTATATGCCATTGTTTACACTGCTCTCTGTAAAACAGTTCTGTTCTAAATGTTGATGACAGACTGTCCTGTCCTGATTCCAAATGCTATATTTCCTGACTTCTTAATACAAATATTGAAAAAAATCATGTGGAATTCAAGACTTCAATAGTTCAATTAATAAGCTATGTAAAGTTAAATTAAGACATTTTAAAATGCAAATGATTTGAAATATTTGTTCAATCCCAAGTAGAATCACCATTTTAAACCAACATGAAGGCATAATGGTATTTTCATGTAAAACACATTTTTCATTAATAATCAGAGGCTATATAATTGTATAAATGCATGCACGAAATCAGAGAGTCTGCCAAGAATTATCAGCAGACAATTTTCATTTATTCTTTCTAATGTAAAATCAGTTACTGTGGCCTTTTTCTTAGAGCTGATATACAGCTTTGATTATAGTTAGGGACTGTGCCTTGTGGTTCTGTAAGCTTTCACACTGTGATGCTAAGAGCAGATGGAGGAAGGTGCTATAATATTACAATGTAGTCTCACAAATAGGTGTGAAGAATCAACCTCCTAAAATTTCATAGACTTCTGCTTCTCATGGCTGCACCTGTGTGGTTGCTGCAATTTCATAGGGTAACTAACATTCCTTCTTGGGAGGCTATTTTTATTCTCTTAGACTTCATGTCTCTTTCCATGGTATCTTATTTGGGGTCCTGTCTATGAAATTTGGACAGACAGGAAAGCTGCCCATGAAGCTGAAAATAGGATGGGAGAGGAACCTAAATGTTTGAGTCAAAGCCAAATATGTTCCCTGTGTACTTCAGACCAAGGATGAGGAGCTAAAATGTACCAGGGAGGAAAGCCAGGAGCACAAAATATATGTTCAAAAATCATTTTTGAGACTATAAGCATTTGAATGAAAAAAATGGAGCTTCTCTATATGCCAGACAAGACCACAGATTCTTACATCTGTAACTCTCCCACCTGGTTGACGTCTGGACACCTTTCTCTAACCAATGCAATCATCAACTAGGTAACTCAGATTCTAAATTTTGTTTCAGTTCATTATTCAAGAAGAGCAGGTACATTGCTTGAGAATTTTTCAGTTTTTACACACTTCTATTGATATTCCATAGTTTTGAACTGATGAGATTGAAAGAACATTAAAAATGACATTTTTAAATATGCTTTATAAAATTAGTGCAAACGAAGAGTGACACTTTTGTCTTCAGGTTCTAGAAACGTGTGTGTTTCATGGTACTCTCCAATTCCATGAAGGGCAATCCTGCAGGCTTGTACAGATTTTGCACCACACAACTCTTGTGGGGGGTGGGGGGATACCACTATTATGAAAGTGAATAGCAACCCCTTGAATTGTGTAGTATATAACCTGGACCTAGTTGTCTAGCATATATGTTCATGAAATATAGGTAAAATAATATATATAGATGAAGTTTTTTTTATTATCCAATACCATGCTAGAGTGGCATGCACAGTTATTTTTAGGGCAAACAATAACTGGGCAGCTACCCCCAATACTTCACTGTCCCCTTGGTTGACTAGGTTTGATGACCTTCTTAGCCCTTTTAGTGAGAACCAGGTGGTGGCTTGACTTTCTCCCTTCTGTGCTGCCAACTTATATTACTATTAACCAGTTTCAGCCACACACCTGGAGTACTTGTTTCGGGGTGACTATTTGCAGCTGTCATTCCCTAGAGCAGGATATCTGCAATTCTCCTTGTGTTAGGAATAACAGGGAGTAACTGTAAATAATACAGAATCCTACTCTCCATTTTATGTCTGTAGAATCGAAAGTTCTAAGGTAGGGCCTGGGGATTTTTAAACACCTGCTCTGAGGTATCCTATTTCTTGTGACGTGGAATTTCCTTATCCTAAGATGTTGCATTAGCGGAGCATCTCCCACACAGCTTCTTCCCTGCCAAAGCCTGTAACTAAAGCTAAGGGGGTAGATTGGGAGTATTCCAGGAACTTTTTACAGGGTTCTCAAATTCGCACATTTACTGAAGGTCCTTAGGGGGGCTTTTGTAAATTACTCCATCATCCAGTGTTCTTAATTTCATCTTATTTGAATTAGAGCTGTTCTAAAACACTGAGTCATATTCCAGCTAACAAAGAGGTCACAATCTGACTGGTGACGGTCCCCATCACTCATCCAAGGCAGGGAGGCATGCTTCTTTTCCATGAAGCCAGAAGGGAGGTTTGCTCATGATTAAGAAAACTCTTTGGAGTTCTGTCGCCCTGCTCAGACTGTAGAGTACTTACCTACACACATTTCATGGAAGCCACAGAGCATCCCATGAAGTGGGCATCACTGTGTCTAACATGTTACTGATGAGGAAAACTGACAGTCAGTGAGGCTGACTCAGTTTCCCAAAGGCACACAGTCAGCAAGTGGCATGGCCAGAATACATTTCCAGTTCTTTGGGATCCCAGATTAGCAATATTTTTTTCTCAATGCTATGGCCCCTCTCTATAAAGCATATGTGTGAATGCACATGCTCCTAGGCAGGGGGCGGGTGTCAGTGTTCTGGTCTGTTGATGACTCTGTGGTCCTGGTCAGGATAGATGCTCTGGGCTGAGCATATGGCCTGTGGCAATGCGTGTACAAGTTGTGCTGACTTACAGGATAGTGTAAGACCATTCGGTGTCTGAAGTTGCTTTTCATTGTCATCATCTCATCCGGGGGGACATTTTGCTTTGTGGCAAAAATGAAGAAAGTCTAAACCAAGAGATGCCAACTTTGGTTTGGACCTTCCAGCATCGCTTTTCTGCAGGCCTCCACTTTGGCTCTGTGCTTGGGGACGCTAAATGCTCTCTCTGCACACAGGGACCTTAGGCTCCTGCACTGTGTGTTGATTATGAGCCTTGATCTCTAGGGAGGTGGATCCATGTGGATTTTGGCAGTGGACTCTGCCTAGAAACAGTTGAAAAACAAATGTGTAGGGAATGCCTATTTAGTCATTATAGACAGCACTGTTCCATGACTGGTATTTGCGTCTTCAAAGACCCTGTCACCCTGGTGTTCTTGCAGAAGACTTTGAATATCATTTCATCTCAGGGATGACAATTCCTAAGCTTTTTGAATGCTTTCCCAGTGACTCTAAATAAATAATTGGCTTTGGCATTTGCTTAGGTTACAGTGTGCTTTGTCTATAGTTTTAGACCCTGTGCAAAAAAATCTCAGAACAAAAGTTCTAGTTAGGTAAAATAATGTTCCAAGGCAGCTGTCTTCACATTGGGGTTCATACAAACACTGGGGGTGCATGCAGACGTCCCAGACTCAACATTCACATGTGTTTTTTCCTAAAATTGATGTGATGCCCTGTCCCAAGGTTGCCCTTTCTCTCGGGTTACCATATTATTTATCATCCAACTGAAACATTTTGAGAGTGAATGAGGACACTATTAATATTATACCAAGGCAACAAGTGTGTATCTAGACTATTTTGGAGAAGACTGCATTGTATGGTCACCTTACACTTTCCTGTTTTACAAAAAGAAGGCAAACACCTTCCCATTTCTAAATCTTACTAGGGTCATATGGTGAATAACCCCAGGCTGGGTAAATTTCTGGATGCCAAACAAAGGGACAATTGAACATGCATGGGTCCTTAGAGAATAGCTAGTAATAGCAAAGCAAAGAAGGCTTCAGTAAGAAGTAGTGAAGGAACTGTACCTTATGTTTACCATGCAGTAAACTCACGGTGAGACTCTGTGGCTTCTCTTGCTTCCTTTTTATCTTAGAATTGGAATTTAGAAATGAGAGGGTTGTCACAGGGATGTGTATTAGTACATTTATTTAAGATGAAGAATGAAACCGGGGTTTTGGGGATGGAACATAAATCTGATTTGGCTGATGGGCTTGACAAAGAAGACCCAATCAGGTTATGTGGCAGGTATTTTCTCTAAATCACATGAGTGAAATCTTAGCTCTAGAGTTTTAAAAGTAATGTTTTTAGCTCATGCACATTTTAAACCACAGTGGTAGCAACTATTTAACATATTACAGATTTAAAATTTCAACTTAGACATATGTGAGTGGTGTATACATAGCTTTTTTACAATTCTTTTAGGAAAAATCCTTGAAGACCATTTGAAGCACTTGCATTGAAGCAATCATGATGTTTCTGATCCTGGCTCTGACCCCACAGTCATTGTGACAACCACAACAACTTCCACAGACTTCCAAATGCGGTTCCAAATGCGACCCCTCCCCAACACACGCACACACGTGAAACCACTGTGGGCTCAGTAACTCCTTAAATGAGTGAATTCCATGCTGGAAAAAGTACCTGAAAGGAAGAGTCTGCCATCTTGTCTCATCAGGCAACTCAAATGTATTGGCCTGACACTTCATTTGTGATCAGGCCTGTCCAGAGTATGAGTGCACTTATCTCTGGGGAACATGTTAAGGCCCATTTATTCCAAAATATATATCCTTTTTTGTTCTATCTGGAAATCATGAGGTAAATTTCTATTCATAGAATACCAGAATTTATAACCACACCATGGTTGTCAATCTAATTAGATCTTTATTTCTTAGATCAGCAAATTTTTCCTTGTTCCCAGTAGACTGCCATTTTGTCTTATATTTTCTTCAATGAACCTTAATATAGTGATAAAGATGGAACCAAAAGGAAGGTGATTGAAACATTTCTTGAGAAAACTGGACATTGGTCTTACTGGTCAATGCACAGGAGGTGGTACAGTTCTAGGGGAAGGGGTCCTAAAAGGGGAAGACAGTCATGTTTCTACAGGAGAGGAAATGGCGATAGAGTGATCTCTTTATCCTTCTTTGTAAAACTTTAATCCAAATTTGCTAAAATGAGATTGGTGAATTTCTCCAGTTCTAAGAGCATGAAGATGAAGACATGAAAAACAATAGGTTCAGGAAAAGAATCTGCTGCTTTGGTAAAAGGTGAAAGATCTATGCAATCTGAAGAGAACCCAGAGTATTGACCTGCTGCTTTTGAACAGGAGACAGTAAGGAAGGGCCAAAGGGCCTGCCTTGTATGGCAACTTGCTCACCTGTACGAAGGGTGATCATAAACACTGGAATCACATAAATGCAGAGTGGGCTTGTTGATGGGCAGATAGAATTTCTTACCCTAATTCTTAGTCTGCATTTCTGGATGGTTCTGAAAAAAATCAGTTCTCTCTGAACAGGTCAGCAATACTCATATACTTACAGTGTCTGACAGGAAGATCCACAAAAAATGGCTTATATTTTTGTAGATTCTTAGTGAGAAGAAAATGGCACCCTCCAATATTTCATTCTGTTTGGCTTCAACAAAAATAGCTCGCCACACATGGAAATGGTGTTCGTGCCGAAGAAGGCAACATTCCCAACACTCTTTCACGGCTGGAAGGTTTATAAAAAGCATCTTGCAGGGTTGTGCTGTGCTTCTTGTATAAACTCTACTCACGTTGGCAAATCAGCCTGTGAAATAGTTGACTCATACCTAATTAAAGGATGTCTCTATATCCAAGATGAAAACAATTAAATGAGTAATTTACAAAATTATTTTTTAACATTTGACAGAGCTAATTATGCCGACACTGCTACTGTAGGTAACCCAAAACTAACTGGTTTATAATTATAATGTACTCCACTTTCACAAATTTAACCCACAGCTTCAGGCTTCAAAGATTTTCTTTCTTCTACTCCCAAACTACTAATTTTCACAGAAGTCCATAAAATTTTCTAAAATATATACAAGGGCTGTCCAGAAAGTATCCAGCCATTGTTAATACAATGAGAATGCTTACATGGCTGGGTACTTTCTGGACAGTCCTCATATATATCATAGAAGGCAATTGATACAATAAGTTCATGTTAGAAACACAACTTTCCCCAATTTTGTCTGTTGCCAAAGTGAAGACTTGCTTGTAAATAGTGTGATTCGATTGAAACAGGTGAGCCTGCAAATGACAAAGATGGGTTGGCACATTGGATATTAATATTTGCATAGGATTTCACATTATCTGTCGATTTCTACCTATCTTTTTGTTCACTAGCAGTTTAGCAGTTAATATTAATGGTTAGAATGAGGTTTTAACATATATTTCTCATAGAAGTTCCTAATAAACTGGAATGTACACTGCAGAGTGGAAACCCAGTAAGATTGTTTTAATCATGAGTCTTGTTCCAGGTTTTCTTCTTATTTCTTCTGCCACTGACCAGATTCAGACACTTAATTCATGCTTAGACAATTGTATTAATATATTAGGCTGTCTGTCATCCCTCGTGTCTCCTCCATTCATTTCATTCTGCTTTCTTTGATTAATTTTCTTTAAATGCCTTCTTGATCGATTACTGGATCAATGGCTCATTCTACCAAGAGTTGATATGTAAACTACTTAGTCTGCCAATCAAAAGTAGTTACCATTTATTTAGTATTTTACCAGATACTAGGAGCTAGATATGTACATTATCCTATTTAATACTCACAATAAATCCATGAGGCAGATATCCTTGTACTTCTTTTATAGATAAGGAAAGAGAAGCTCAGAGGATTTGAATAATGTTCTCAAGGTCACACAGCTCATAAGTGGTAGAGCTGGGATTTGAATGTGGTCTACCTGATTCCAAAATCTATGAGTGTAATTGCTAGGGTAGACTTCCTCAAAAAAGATTCTAAAATCCGATCTGGATTTACTTCTTTGCCTTAATGCCAATTACTCTTCCATATCTAATAGAATTTATTCATTCATTCTAAAAAATTTAGAAAGCATCTGCCATGTGTTAGGATACACAGATTGGTGAGGAACAGTTGGTGCTTGCCCTCCCACTGTTTATGGTCTTGTGACAATCTGATGTCTATGCTCCAGGAAACCCGGTCAAATCCCTTTCCCTTTCCTATGGCATTGATCCTTCTTGCTGGATCTTGCTCTTGCTTCGAGAACTATCTCATGTCCTCCCCACCCATGATGTCTTCCTAAACCACTCAAACCAGCGGAAATTTCTCCTTACTTTGAACTATAGTTCTCATTCGTTGTCTATGATCAAATACTAGGTCTGCCACCAATTAGCTATGTAACCTTGGGAAAGTTACTTCTCTGTACCTCAGTTTTCTCATCTATAAAAGAGGAGTTAATTATAATATCTATCCCATAGAGTTATTATAAGGATTAAATGAATTTATTTATGTAAAGTACTCAGAACATTACCTGGCATGTGGCAAGTACTGTTAACTAATAATATCACTACATTATTATACTGTGGTTTACTTCCCCCCTTTTTATTTTCAGTTGACACATAATAATTATACATATTTGTGGGATACTGGGTGATATTTCATTACGCATGTATATAGTGTAATGATCAAACCAGGGTAAGTAGTATATCCATCACTTCAAACAGTCATCATTTCTTTGGGTTGGGAACATTCAAAATCCTCTTCTAACTTCTTGAAACTATACAATAAATTATTGGTAACTGTAACCGTATTTCCCCTGCAGTGCTACAGAACACGAGACTAGGATTTATTCTTCCTATGAGTAATTTTTCTATCTGTTCACCAGTGGCTACCCGCATCCCATTTTTCTCAGCCTCTAAGAATCACAGTTGTATTCTCTACTTTTAAGAACTCAGGTATTTTTTTTCCCTAGCTCCTACATTTGAGTGAGAACATGCATTATTTACCTTTCTGTTCTTGGTTTATTTCACTTAATATAATGTCCTGCAGGCTCATCCATGTTGCTGTGAATGACAAACTTTTATTATTTTCTATGGCTGAATAGTATTTCATTGTGTATATACACCACATTTTCTTTATCCATTCATCTGTTGATGGACACTTGGGTTGATTCCACATTTTGATTATTGTGAATAGTGCTGCAATCAACATGGGGGTGTAGGTGTCTCTTTGATACTGATTTCTTTTCCTTCGGATAAAAACCAAGTAGTGGAATTACTGGATTATATGTTCTATTTTTAGTTTTTTGAGAAACCTCCATACTATTTTTCCATGGTTTACTTTTTTTGTGTGAATTTATATAAACAATTCAACATGTGAGTAATATTTAGACATTTATTAGTCACCAAGAGAAATGATGTAGGTCACAGGAAATCAAGAAAAAGAACATGAATTTTCAACTTTATTTGATCCACAGCATATTGTCGTTTTTATTATTGTTTTTATTTCAGGTATTACGGGGGTACAAACACTTTGGTTACATTTACTTTTAAAGAATTATGTGACATTTCTCATATGTATATGTCTAGTTTTATATGCCTCTTGTATTATTATTTTTAAACTGTTTCTAGATTTTTATATTTAGTGTTTCTACAACACTTACCAGAGCTCTTTGTCCTGCTCTACTTTTGCTCTGGTCTTTTTCTTTATAAGAGAATCCCTTGTTCAAAGAAAGCCTTCTTAAAATTATTCTTATTTCTAACAGGGTCATATAGCAAAGCGTAAAAAGACTAGTCTAAATATTGGGTTGCTATTGTAATTTATCCTTATTCTTTTTATGTTCTTATATTTGATTCAGAATTCTAAGACTTTTTCTGGTGATTTTATGACTATTTACTTATGTGTAATAAACTCGCCTGAAAAATGAAGACAAGCCTATGAAGTAATTTAGCAAATCTTTTGCACCCGAGTCTATTAATTGTTACTGAAGTCCGTGATTACATTTTGGAGTTCAGAAAACATCTGCTTCAGACAATAGTTATAAAAATAATATGATCAGGAAAATTATCATTTTGGGGGTCAAACAAATACTTTGAAAATTTGAAAGGTTAGGGAGTCCTAGCCATAAAAATCTTGAAAGAGCATTTTGTTCAAGGACAGAATAATCAGCTTCTTGTATGATTTGGCTTATTATTTTCTTATAAAATCTAGATTCCTGTGATAAATTCTGACCATGAAGATTCATAATCTAAGAACATACAAATTCCTAGAGAGAGCTAGGACTCCCTTTCAACAATCCTTTTATTGCCCCATGGACAAGAGAGTTCTGAACACAGATATAGTGTTGATAAAAGGATATACTTAAGCTGAAAGAAGAAAAGTGGACATGGGGGTAGTGTGGCTGGGGAAAGAGGAACTAATCTAAGGCCCAGAAACTCTGGGCCAGACACTTTGCTAGAAGTTTTGCATTTTATTTTTTTAGAAAATATTCAATAGAATTTTTTTTTGGTAGCAGGTAATAAGAACCCAAAACACCTTAATTTAAGTAAAAATGAAGTGTATGTTACCATGTAAGTAAGAATTCCAGATTGAGGCACAACTCAATTCAGGAGTGCAGTTGATACCAATGAGAACCGGTTTCTCTTAGCTCTGCTTTCCTGTGTTGGCTTCACATTCAAGAAGACTCTTTCTACATACGTAGATGCAAAGATGACCACTGGTTGATCTAGTCTAGGCTTAGTTTCTGCTAGGAATTTTAACAAAATCTAGTAGGAAACTCTAGTCACTCTTACCTGGATCTTGTGCCCATTCTTGAACAACCACTTTGCCTAGATGGACGGATGAAATAAGCTGTGACTTGGAAATTCACTGAGGAAGCAATAAAAAAAAAAAGAAATAATTTGATTGGTCAATCTGGGTCACTTGTTTGCCCTTGTTCTGCTGGAAGCAAGGCTCTGTGTCTTAGAAGAAGAGCAGGTTCCAAAATGGGAAGACAATAATAAATAGTAGAAAAGAAATAAAAATATTAATTATATTTTGGGCCAATTAGGAATGGGTGTGGCAGATATTGATATAGTAAGCAAGGATAAAACTTTATTTATTTATTTATTTTTACTCTCTGTCCTTGAATCCACCAGGACTAGGAGGTTGAGCCCCTTTGGTACACATTTCTAAGCTAAGTCCTACTTCAGGCTCTAGATGGTAGTCCTGGTCTTAACCTTAAAAGGTGAGGGTCACAGGGGCAGTTCTGTGTGAGTAATTTACTAACATAGCATCTAGTCAGTCTTGTTCTTGGTCTCACTCCAAACTTGATAGCCCAGCTCTCCATTTATTGGATTCTTTCTATGACTGCTTGTTACTAGATTCACTTATGCCTGAATCCTCATCCTGTTCCCTGGAGTGACGCCAACCTGACCACTTCTGACATTATGACCAACTTCCTTTCACTCCCCTTCTCCAGTTGCTGAGTTTCTGCCATGTCATTCTTTGACTGAACCCTGTGTATTACCCCAGCTCTGTCAGGGGCTGGATGTTCTTTCTGCAAACTCTCCTCACTACAGAATCTGGTCTCGATACTGGTTTCCTGATCTTTCTTCTCTGTGTTGCTGCCCATCTCATGGTAGGAACTTCTTCTGTTATCTTGTCCTTCGGCTTCCAACGGTTCATTTATCCACTCAATCTTTCATCTATTAAATCAAATTACTTTTTTTCTGAATAACTATTAGCATGGGTTTATTAGCTGCTCAGTTCAGAGTTAGGGCTGTGGAAAAAAATATAAATGGCTTCTATTAATACCTTCCAGATTTCGAGTTTAGCAGGAAAAGACTGCCACGAAATCTTCAAATTATTAGAGAGCACTTAGCAGTTCATATACAAAGGCCAGGCTTAAAAGGAAAAGAGAGTCAGGGAAGCTTCTCTGTGAATGTGGTCCTTGATCCTTAGATCAAGGTTAGATGGGGAGAGAAACGGGAGCTGTCCAAGTAAGGCGAACAGAATCTGCAATGGCCTGGAGTCATGAGAGAATGGAACCAGTTTAGCGTAGTGCAGTGTGGGTGATGTGTATGGGAGTTTGCCAGCAGATAGAAAACCAAGGTAGAGAAGGTGGCAAGATCAAGAGGAACTTCCAAGTCATACAAAGGTGTTTGGTCTTTTTCCTAAAAAAGCTAACCATCTCCTGCCTTTCCCAGCTTAAACAACTTTTTCTCTTATCTTTATCTCATTGAAAGATTTTGGTGAATGACCATTGAATGTTACCTGTCTTTCTTCTATGTGACAAATATGCAGTCTTCAACTGTTCTGGCCTTCAACCAGAACATTTAGATTTCTGTCTCTGCAAGGTTGTCCTTAAAAAAATGTCCTGGGTCATATTTCTTGAATGGATTTTAAGAAATTCATTCTTCCTGAATTAGTTCCTCATGAATTTTCTGTCTCTGCTGAGGCCTACTGTCTTCCCCCTAATCTTCAACATGGGTAACTGTGGAGTTCTAAAATATTTAGGAATGGGCTGATCTTAGAGAAGATGAAGGAGAGATGTACCTCCACATTAGTAATCTAATGTTGTAGAAAGGTCCATCTAACCAAAAACACTTTCTAAATTTTTGGGTCTGAGATCAGGATTAGAATTATTTCTTAAGGATCCTCTAAGATAAAGATGGGTATACATTTTGGAAACAATAAGGCCCCATGACACCTAAGAGGAAAAAATGTCCTAGCTTAATAAGCATAATAGAAGGGCTTTATCTGTCAGATTCCATGTAAGTCTTTATGAAGTTTAAGAGAAAGAGATCGGGAAAGAGGAACATAGGGTACTTCTCAGGTCTGTTAGCCTGCCCTACTGCTCACCTGTGGGAGGGAATCTCTAGGCTGTAAGAATTCTGATGGTCTGCAGGTATCCAATAGGATGGGGTAAGGGCACCAGAGTCCTGTTAGCCTTATTGACAAATTTCATTAGCAGTAACATAATTTAGGAGAGCAATACCAGTTAGACGCATGGTGGAGAGGGAAACTTATCCTTAGAACCTGGAAGAGAAGCTTGATATGGATTCAGAGGTTAAAAGTAGTTTTCTGCAGCTACTTGAGAGGTAGAACATCCATCGTGTTCTAGAACATACTAAAAGTGAACCAAAGGTTAAATACTTAAAGTTTACATCAGGCAGCAAATTGGCATTTTCAGTTTTCTTCATAAATGCTATGTATTGGGAAAGTGGAGGAGGGAGAGGGGATAGAGGGAGCAGTGGGGCCCCCTCCCTTCTGAAAACGCTCCACAGTTGCTGGGCACCATGGTGACGAGCTGGTCCTCTGTTCTGACCCCATTTTCTCCTAACCTTATGACAATGGTTTAGTTTGACTTTATCTTTGTTTTATTAGGGAGGCCCCATTTACAAAAGGCAAAATCATCTTCTCTTTAAAAACACTTTTATATTAAAGACCAGTCAAGTTTTACATATGCTTGTTTTTGTGGGTACCAGACCACATCCCATGCTCCAAGCTTTCATCTCCTCCTTGCACATGTGAGGTCAACAAGGTTATCTTTTGCCACATTGCTGTGCTGCCTAGACTGTGGCTGGTTTTCTTTCAGGACACCATTAGCAAAAGAGAAGTATTATTTAAAACAACTTGCAAATGCAAATATAAGAAGTGTGCTTATTATACTTCCTTGTCTGTTAACTCATTGAAGTTGCTTTCTGTGTGGGGTAAATTGAGGGGTGCTGCAAAGCTGAGTCCAACCCATATGTTCTCCTTCATCAAGTGGCTACAGGGCTGAACTCTCTACTTTTAGAATTATCTTTTTAGATAAAGAACTGGTCTCAAGAGATCTATGTTAAAAGAAATTTATAGAGTTGTTGCGTCTGGGAGGAGGAATAGGTTGGTGTAAGAACAAGTACGAGGCATGGATGCTACTCATCCTCCAGTCCGGCACTGTGGCAGACGTTGCAAATCAACCATGGCACACCTTGCCACTGAGTCTCAGTAGGGCCTTAGAATCCTTGCGAGTGCATGCCCAGGAGGCATTGCCAATCAATCAGGATTGGTACTTGGCATGAAATCAGTTTGCTCTCAGTGCACGGATTGAGTAGTTTCTAAAGTTGACGGAGCAGTGGGTGTCATCTAGTAGTAGGTCATTAGAACATGTACCTTGTAGTAAATGGAGAGACTTGGGGAAAGAGGATGTCTCCCTGATTGCAGAAGAGTGGAGTGGTAAAGAAGAATCTCACACAACGAGAATGTCACAATGGACAGTGACAAACTTCACAATTTGCCTCTGAACTGCCTCTGACCAGGTACCTCATATTTCTCTATGCTCTAATTCCAATAGGAAGAAGGGCTGAGGGGTGTACAAAAACATTAGTTAAAAATTAAAGGTGTCTGTCCTATCAGTTTCTGCCATTCCATCACACTTTTAGGCTCTAGGGAGGTTCTCTGCTGGGTAGAATGCTGGCATGAAAAAATATCACATTGGAACTCTGTTCTAAAGCTACTTATTGATTTTCTGAACTTCACTGATCACCATTCTTTATACTCATTTCTAATATATTTTAAAGGACATCACTTCTTGTTTTTCATCTCTTGATCAGAGTTTCCAAATGGAGGAGCTCATTTCATCCAAAGAAACATTCTGTGAAGTAGTATCTGTTTTCAGTTTCCTCTCTCTCCTGTAAGATGTGACGTACAAAGGTAGCAAAAATACGTCTTGTTTGTTTAAAAGGTCCTCTCTGTCACCTGCATACAGATATATGTCTAAGTGGTTTGGTCGGACAACTCTTTGGAGAGCTTAACTTTGGAAAACTATATTCAGGAGAAATTCATAAATGCTGTGTGTCAAATAGCCATTGAAGAGATATTCCAAAAGGAGGGTCCCGGAATTCACCCCACACAATGTTTCCCCCATGTTGGCCTTTCCTCTTGGGCTGACTCAATGATTGAGGACTGTGGTCTTGGGCAATTTGGGGACTGCTTTTTATTCTGTTTGTTTTGCAACTCTTTGCAATTCTTTCAAGCTCTATATAGTGAAGTTCATTTATATAGTTCTTATGAGTAACTTTTTCCTGTGCTATTGTTCACATGCGTGGCCCTGCCAAAAAGAACATGGGCTTCAAATTAATTTTTTCTATGCATACTATTGTGTATGTGTTCTGTCTTTATTTCTGGTCATTGTGAGGTCACCAATTTTGTTTTCCTTTTGGTAGCCAATACACTTGGACAATTTTCTGAGACCTCAGAGAGACTCAGAGGCCACAGATGTTTTATAAACCGTTTACCCTGCGTGTCCTCCCACTTATATTTTCCTTTTGAAGGAAAAAACAGAGGATAGCTCTCTGTGTATGGAATGTATTTTTTTTTATAATGCCCAGAAACTATTTATTAAATATATCTCACCTCTATTGCAGGAGAAAATGCTCCTTTTTGAATAGAATGTCCAATAAACTGCTCCAGCTGCTCAGAGAAGTTAAGGGACATTTTCTAAAGACACTTATCACTCTGGATAGTATATATAAGCCACTAGTTTACTTATTTTTTAATTCCCTTACAAGGAGACCTTTTCAAACACATATTAAGTTTCAGCAAAGGTCACCCTTGTCCAAGACCATATGTCAAAAATTTCAGTAGCGATTTACCACACATCTTGGATGAAAGACAAAGACAATTTTGGTCTCTGTGAAATTTAATATCTGGGTATTATATCCATGGGTGTGTTCCAATTTGCCAAGTCAAACCAGAAATCCACGTCACGGCTTTCACTCTTTTTCTCTGTGTAAATTTTGTGCCCCTCCTCCCTGCAAATGTTTGAAATAAGCTGAATAAACAGAACACAGTGGGTAACCTGGGAGTGTTCTAATCAGAAATATTTTCACTCATGGGGTAAGGCTTTACATAACCCACTAAGAACTGTGATCTGAACCACCCATTGCAAGCAATAAAGCATTAAAATGAGGACATATTTTAATCAGATCTCCAGATCCATATTTATTTTGTCTCTTCCAACTGCTCATGTAAAACTTCATTGTAAATTGTGTAAATGTATAACTCTACTTGTCTATTGGGCGATGAATTTAAATGTCAACTTCTATTTCCAGTTAATCTTTTCCATTGTGTTTTTCTTCTCCTGTCTTCCACATGTCAGAAGATAATATAAAAACATAAGTGCATTGAAGAGACAAATGCAAAACAAAATCTACTCTTACACATCGTACATTTCAATACTGTGTAGCTAACTCCCAACATGGCACTGTACGTGAGTCCAGCATCTTCTAAATAATAATTTGGTTCTATAGCATCAACAGAGTGAGATATATGAAAAAGATTTCTCTTTATTTAGCTTTCTAAAAACATATTTTGCTATTACATATATTCTATAAAGGTTTGTGTAATGTATATGTGTAGCATATATGTACAGTATAAACTGATAATACATTGAACACCTGTGTATTTACCAACCAACTTAAGAAATAAAAGATTGTCAGTGCCTTCTAGGCCCTTAATACCACTCGTATCTACCTAGAGATAACTACTACCCTGAAAGTTATTACCGTCCCTTGCTTTTCTTTAAAGCTTTACTTTATCTGTTTATTTCCATAAGTAATTTGTGACCATGCAGGATTTGCTGTTTACAGAAATGAATTCAAGTCTGTTTGTTTTGCTCAACATTATCCTTGTAAAATTCATCCATTTCATGTGGGTGACTATAGTTCATTTTGTTTTCACTACTGCATAGTATTCCCTTCTATAAAAAAAAAAGACTCCTTCCCTATTTATTTAGTCATTCTTTTGTCAAGGGACATTTTGAGTTGGTCCTGATATTTTCCTATTGCAGGTAACATTGCTAGAGTGATTCCTGGTCCAGGTCTCCTGGTGGATATAAAATAAGAGTTTCTACGATGGATATATATAAGAGTGGATTACTGAATCGTAGAGGATAGCCATGTTCAACTTTTCTTGATATTGCTACCCTGAATTTGGTTTTTATTCAGTTTTTAAAGACATATTAAGGAAATCAAACTTTTAAATGGAATTTCAACCTGATGTTAATATCTGAGTTTTTTTTCCCACATATGGAAACAATGGCCCTGACTTATAGTTATAAGTCAAAGATATGCATGAAGCTATTATAGGTAGCTTTGTTGTTTTTATCTTTCCTGCTGCTCTGATCATGTGCAGTTAGACTAGCCAAGGTTCCTTCCATTCCTGAATGTAACATCACGGCTCCTTTGCTCATTCATCCCTAAGGTCTTTTTCATTAGTGATAGTAGGATGAATAATCTTCCTTCCTATCTGTAAATGTGATGGTCATCTATTGTTTTATCTGACTATGACCTTGTCCTTCTTCTAGGAATAGTACTATCTCTTTCTTCTTCTTTTTTTTTTAGTAAAAAAAGTGGCTTTTTTTATTGTAGCAAAATACATATAACATACAATTTACCATCCTAATTATTTTAAAGTGTTTTTGTGACTGGCTTATTTCACTTAGCATAACATCCTCAAGGGTCATCCATGTTGTACTTAAGAATCGTTAAGAATTTCCTTCCTTGTACAGGCTGAATAATATTCCATTGTATGTATACGCCACATTTTGTTTATACATTTATCTATCAGTAGACACTGGATTTCTTCTACTTTTGGCTATCATAAATATTGCTGCTATGAACATAGGTGTACAACTATCTCTTTGAGTCCCTGCTTTCAATTCTTTTGGGTATATACTCGGAAGTGAAATTGCTGGAGTCCTTTCTCTTCTTTGAGGAGTACTGCTGCTGCCCCTATTTTAGCCAGGTGGTTCTGGTGGGGGCTGCCAACCCCGTCACTGTGCCTTCTCTTGACACAGTTGACTGGCTGACAGGTGGACACCTGATCCAAGCTAGGCCAATAAGAGTTCTTCCCTGGGAGTTTTCAGAGTGGAGCTGGAGAAGGTACTTCAGTCTTCTCTGTGGTGGATGCTTAGGAGCTATTAGTGGCTGGGTGTCCTGCCATGTGGAAAAGAGCCTCCTGTGAGAAGAGAAAATAAAGCCATCAGACAGAGAGAAGTAGAAAGGAGAAATGAGAGAGTCCTGATGGCACTTGCTTTCCTGTCCCTTTCATAGTCATATGAGCCAATAAATTCCTCTTTTCCTGATCAATTTGAGTAGGACTTCTGTTCTTTGTAACCAGCATCTTTTCTAACAGATTGTCATAGTTATACCTTGTGCTTTAGGTGAGTTCTACCTTAAGTGGATCGGGGGTTAATAATAATCCCTACGATTCTGAGGACTGGTGCAATGGAATGAGAGAAATATATTGATATGTGACTGAGTAAATGTTGTCCTACATCCATTACTGAAATTGGCAATAGGAAAGAGTGAGAGAATGAAACTTATGAGGATTAATACTGAGAAGATAAAGAGATAGTAATGAGTTAATGATGTAAGAGGACAGGATGTTGGTTCAACAGAAATGTTTGATGAGGAGGTTGATCTAGACTGTAAACCTAGGAAGTATGATGGGTAGACAGAGGTCTGGGAATGTGGGATGCAGACAACAAACTTTTCTATGTTGGGGGAAGAATTTTCTGGAAAAGCAGGTTTATCCTAAATCATAAGAGTGGTATGAAAACTACTTACAAATGGACTTGGTCCTCCCCAACGGTTAGAACAAAAGAAAAGATTCTAGCCTCGCTGGTATGGAAAACAGGCCTTTATAGACAGCTTTAACTCTTTCTTGGATATGAGAAACAGAAACCTTCTCCAGCTGGGTGATGCTGGAGAAATAAGAAAAAAGAAAATTGAAAAAGGAAAGGAAATTTACTGAAAAAAATGCCGAAGTGTCTCCAAGAACCCATCCAAGGGCAAGGGCAAGACTTACACACAGACCGGCCTCGCAGAGGACTTGTGCCTCCAATGCGAAGGCCCAGGGAGCTGAAGCAGTTATTTTCTTGCTATTTTTCTCTCTCTCTGGGAGCTCTCTTTCCTTTTCCTGTGTGTTTCTACTTTATTCTTTTCTTTTTCTCTTGATAAGCTGGTTTTCTCCTCTTGCTCATCATCATTTTTATCTTGAATGGGCCACATCAGCCCTGATTTCCCATGTTCTGACAAACCCTGCACTCAAATTTCAGATCAGAATCTGATTGGCCTAGGTTGTGTCTTGTGTGCACCCTGGTCCAATCAGCATTGCTGAGAAGAGCTTACTGCGTATTGCGGAAGGTACAGGCTTCTGATGACCTGAGAGAAAGATGTGGGCACATTCTTTAACAATGAACGAGGCAAAGAGAGGCAATGATTGAGTTGTCTTGTATATATATTGATCTGTACCAAGTTGGACACTATATATATGCTCCAGACCTAGTTTATACAGTATGTAGACTCAACTGTCAAATTCCTCAGAGTTCTGCTCTCCACTTTTCTCTGATACCCATCCTGTGTTTTAGTTGTAGTTTTTAATGCCTGCAAAGCCCTCACCATGTTTTTGTTTATTTTATTTTTTTTTTGTCTATTTGGAGGGTTTCTTTTTCCCTTTCTGGAAGATACGTATGTCTAAATGTATCTAACTTCCATGTTAGTGGTAAGGGCACATGGTCTGGAGCCAGAAGACCATGGAAAAGAATTAGCAACTGTGACTTGAGCCATAATTTCCTCATCATTAAAATCGGGCTAATAAACATGCCCCACTTGTCTTACAAGGTGGTTACAAAAGTCGAATGAGCTATCAAGAGTAAAACTGATTTGTAACCTGCAAAGTAGTTTCAAAGAAAAGTAATTAGACCTGCGGTTCTCAACCCCAATGTAGATGACCCAGCGTGTCATCATAATTAGCAAGGGCTGAATAATTTGTTGCCAGTAATTTAGTACTAGTCACGAAGATCCAATGTTTATGAAGTACTTTTTAAAATTGAGTATATTCAAAGTTATGTCTATAATATAAATGTCACTCATTCGTTTTCATCTCAACATTTTCCTTCATAGGAATGGAACGGGTGTAGTTAGGGATAGTATGGTTAGAATTGCCTAAAATTTTGAACTCACCTCTGAGAGTGTGTCACGTGTGTTCTTCATCTACCATGTGTATCATGGCGGAATATGCTTGAAAACTCACAATCACCAGACCATAAGCTACATAAGGCAGGATTCATGTTTTCCTCATTCTCCACTGTGTGCCCAGCAACTAGCACAGTTCCTGCCCCACAAGAGTTTCTCAGTAAATACTGAGATGACCCAGAAGCTGGCATTCTAAGGAATCACACATAGTTTTGCTTGTGTCATAGATACTATTATAGAATGTCCTTCTTGTACCAAGTGGGAAGGAATATGTCTTCTGGCCATCTTTGTTTAGGAGAAAAATAGGATGCTTGTGGTATTTGTGGTCGATTTAAGGTGTTAGCCACAGTTGCTAAGTTGTTCCTTTGAGGCTCTAAGGAGAGTTGTGAACAGAGAAACCTTTATTTACTGCAGAGTATCTAATTATGAGGTGCATCCTGATCTGTGTATGCTATGCCATGAGGGATGTGTTGATGCATTAAAGAAAATACTAGATTGAAAAAATGTAAAACCTTAGAATAGAAATTGGTTCTGGGAAAAAAATGATGTTCCCTTGTTTTATAGGAAGATAAAACTTGATAAAATCTTTAAAGTATCCTGGGTAAAGACTCTGAATGGGGAAGAAATTTGAATTTCTCTACGAATGAGGTATAGAAGATGCTGATCAACTAAGGTATCAGACAATGAGATAAAGGGCCACAATCAGCTACTTTTATTTTCAAATATTATTTAATTTTTAAAAAGTTGGTAAGGAGTAGTAAAGTGATTTCCTATAGTGTTGGCAGAGTGGTGTTGGGAAGAGAACAATTGCTCCTTTGAGGGAGCTTGTTGGGTGCTTGCCTCCTGCAGTTAGATTTTTCTTATTTAAGAGAGCCATCTGCTTCATTAAACTTTCCAAGATCAGGCATTATCTACAGGGAGTTCCACAGCATCTTAAAACAGAGAACTGCAGCGAAGTTTTACGTTAATGCCAGCAAACCAGATGTTAACCAGATTGTTAAATTCTTTTTTCCTTCCAAAACCAAAGATTTCAAGTGAGGCTGAGTTAATGCAAATGTTGGACAACGCTTAGGGCTAGAATTTGGAGCCAACATTGATCTCCTTTGGCCTCTGTTCTTGGAGCCCCTCTAAAGTCAGTCAAGGGGAACTCTGTTTATGGTTTAAAAAAACATAAACAGAGGGATTATGGGTGGGGGGAGAAATTCTGGCTTCCCACATTCCTTAGTGCACATTCCTTACTGAAAAAATTACACATGCTGAATGCTGGGGAATTTAACAGATATTCCCAGTGCTGTATTCTTAATCCAACATACATTTCTTCACATTTTGGATGGGTTTTCATTTCTGATTGCACCCTGCAGACTGCCTACTGATCTCAAAAAGATTGAGTGGAGGAAAAAATATGCAATGGAAACTGAAAATGAAAACTGCTTCTTTCTATATCCCCCAAGAGCTGACATTTGAATAACTGAATTATTGGGACTGGGGATCTCAGTAGAGATTTAGAGGCACAAAGATAGGTATATCATTTCTGTAAATAAGTGCTGAGAGAGGAGGTGGACTCAGACGCTCTGGGGGTGGCAAGGCCTCCATTTCTGTTTTGACAAGTGTTAATTTATTTCCTGGGATTAGGGGGATTGGACATTCTCCCTGCTTCTACCACACAAGGTGACATTTACTTGTTTTTAGAGACCCCAAACTCTTTCACATTTTCTACTTTCGACCTCTTTGCAAATTAAACCAAATCAAAACAACTAAGCAGCTAAACAACAAAACCCAACAATATGAAAACCAGTCCTTTCTTGTCGCTAATTGTGTCTAATATTTTAAAAGTGGAGTCAATAAATTTTAGGTGAAACCAGCTATCATTAGCTGTTATGTTCTCATTTTAGGAAACTAAAGTAACAAAAACACAATTCTGTTTACAGGTTTTATTTTTCTAGAGTGCATGACTTCTTCTTTTTCTTTCTCTTTTTTTAAATATTGTGGCATAAATCCCTAACTATTACTGTTTATGAAAACCTGCATTTTAATGGCATTAAGAGAATCAGAATAGTCTCTTGACATGCCAGATGTAAAGGTGTTCCATGAGTATATCTAAACAACTGATTCTGCTTTTTGACCTGTGGATGGATTCCATTCCGTAACAAACAAGAAACATGATTTCTCCTCTGGGATGAAGGCATGATTTTGCTGTCATGATTTGTTATCATATATGGAAAATGTCCTTTAAACACATATGCACTTGTGTTTTCTGTTGTGTGAAGGTGTGCTATTTCAGTTCAGTTGCTCATTTCCATCACTGGAATTGCAAATATTTAGATTCAAATGGTATTATCCTAGTGGGTCCTGATCACAAAAGGAGAAACTGGTTTACCATGGCCTGTAAGATGTATAGGGTCAGGAATATTCCATTTCTCAGTGTCCTTTATTCTTCATCTATACCATAGTTTCATCTTTATTCAGCTTCCTTGAAGACCTTGAAAGAGAATTTCATAAAATAGAATCCTCTATGCTAAGGAAAGAAAGGCCTAGATTTCTTACTGGTCTACCTTTATGGATAGAATTTTTTCTTCACAGAAATTTCTGGCTCTTATTTACCAATTCAGAAGATGTAAAGTGCTATGTCAATATCACTTCTCGACTCTGTTCCATTCTCCATAGATGTTTTTGTGATAATCCATGATATTTCCCATCTCTCTATCTTTAGCAAATATTATCCAACCAAACCAATGTAGCCTTTTGAAGCATCAGTTAGCAGCTGCTGCAGAAGAAGTGTCCTCTGCAATTGCAATAGCTGAAGACTGGCTGGCATATTAATTCTTCGCTCACATGGGCCAGCAGAAAGCTCCTCCAGAAGGCTGCGCTGCTCTCTCTCCAACTGTATTTCCTTCTCTCCAGTGACACTGTTTTATCCTACCACTCCCTAGAAGCCCTCGGGCTTCTCCTGGTCTAAGACAGAGCAGTGACAGGCAGAACAACTTTCTTACCAAATGAGCCATGGGTTTTAAAACTGCCAATTCAATGCCGATTAACATAAAGTTTCTCTTGAAAAAGGAGAACCACTCTCAAAGAACATTTTTAAAACCTCAAACCAGTCACATCTTTAAAAAAAACACATTAATCATCATAATCTCTTTTTAAGGACTCTCATCACTCCTAGAACCTGCAGATAATATGCCCCAGGATTTCTTTACAAATCTAAGAGTAGTCTGCCTTTCGGTTTTGGAAACATGAGAGAGACTTCTTGGCTATTTGCCTGTGTTCTGCAGCTCCTACAATAGCAAACTGAGTTTGCACCAATTCTATATCAAAGCTGAGAGAAGGAGAGAAGGCCCTGCAGAGATCTTAGCAACACGTACAACTAAGTGCCGCTTTCGATCATTCTGGGGCTAGAAGTAAATTGTAAGCTCCTTTTTGGCAGGGATCATGCCTCTTGCTTTCTTTGTGTCTCCTGAGCATGCAGTAGGTGCTTGATAAATACTCTGAATAATTATAACTTACTTTTTTTCCAGTTCAATAAGCAAGCTCATTTAAACAAAATGTAGCAAGAAGGAAAAAAATTCCCTCGAGGTCTCACAACCCAAATCAAAGCACAGATAGGATTTAGTAAATATGTAGTTGGAAACAGTTTGAAATAAGGCCTCTATTGACTGTGCTGGTGCCCAACTGTCAGGTCATTAGCCCAGCCCACTCTTTCTCACTCCCTGTAGCCTTAAAAATAGTTCTTAAACACCCTTCTGTCTGAAAATTTCCCATCTGCTGGCAGAGTGAAGACACGATCACAGCTGGCAGAGTGAAGACATCACATTCCTCCTATTATGTCTCTCTTGCAGGGATTAAGTCAATTCAGGAATCTGCATACAGAAAACACCATCTTACTCCTCTTATTCATCCATCCAGCTACCCATCCATTTACTTAATTCAACAAATAAGTGCTCAGTGCTCACTGTGAACCAGGCCACTATGTTGTATTCTGAAAAAGCAATGGCGAACAAAACAGACCTGATCCCTTTTGTCCTAGAACTCACAGTCTAGTGGGAGAGAAAATTAATGAAAAGTAAGCAAGGAAGTGAGTGTAGAATTCTAAGAAAATCAGAAAGCAGGAGGGGTAGGAAAAGAAGACTGGATATAGTTCCTCTCGATTTCTTATTTAGCCAAATGCCCTTTTCACTTGGCTTCTTTAAGTATCAGCTCAGCTATTCAGTGGACACTCAAAGAAACCATACAGGAAACAAGGGTGGTTTGAGGAAAAGTCCCTGCCATGGGAGGCCTGCCTTCTAGTTGGACTAGCAAGGTGTGCAAACCAAAACCCAAGCCAAACAAGACAAGCTGTATTCATTCAATTGAATGCAGTAGACAAATCACAAAGAAGACTATGGGTGCCTGTTCTATTTTAGAGACAAAAAGTAGTGCAGATAAATAAAAGGGAGCTTAGTGCAGGTGCACTTTTGGACAGTTAGAATGCTAGAGTGTTCTGGATCCTCTTCTGGGCTGCTTTGCCATGTTAGTCTTTAGTAATTTCTTCAAGTATTGTTGCAAGAGGAGATTGTTGATGGGGAGCTGATAACCCAATAATACTTGTGTAGATGGAAAGGAGCAGGTGGGACAGTTGGCAGAGATACTACATTCCTTGTGATTTTCTTTCCCTTCTTACAATCACTTTTTACAGTAGTCTGTGTTGTGCTGTAGCTGCAAAGGCACTCACAGTGATAGGAGTGGGCTACCTCTGCCCCGCACCTCCTCTCTGTCTTTTCCCTGAGTCATTTCTTCATGACTTTCTAATTCCTGAAGTTTGCCTTTGGACCTTATCCATGTGCAAGTAGGAAGGAAGAGATCCATGCTGTGTGCTTGAAGGTGATTATCATCTTTACATAGTGTGTAATATAGTACAGTTATTTATTCACATTCTGTGAGCTTGAGATCATGACCAGGAAGGATGTGAAAACGGAATAGCTTTACTTTTCTTAAATAGTGTCAATGGCAAAGGGCACTTCTAACAAAAGGTAGCAATTTTCAAACTACTTAAATCAAAATCATGGAAGCCATTTGATCTGATCTCAAAGTGTATACTTTCTAACAGCGTGACTGTCTGCATGTTAACCTCTCTGAACCTGTTTGCTCATCCATTAAGATGGAGAAAATTCCTGCTTCATAGCTTTATTAAAGACATTAAATGAAATACTATATATGGAGTTTATGCCCAGAGCCTGGCATTTAGCAGACATTCCGTAAATGTAAGCACTCTCATTCATTATGGATGATTGCAAAAACTTGTGCATTATTCAGTATCTGGAAGCTAAGAAGAATTTGAAAGGTTAAATTTCAGGTTAAATATCACAGTGTTTATTTTTTTTTTTGAAAAAGGTGTTATATGGGTTTTAAAAGTTAACAATATATATTTTAAAACCATTCAGACATGCAAATCCTACAGATCAGTGGAAATATAATAATAGTATGATAATAGTAATTACCATAAGAAAAACAAAAATAACAATAATAGCTAAAACTGACTGAGAGCTTGTTTGTGCACAAAGAACATGATCTCATTTAGTCTTTACAAAATGCTAAGGACTATAATTATTCCCATTTTATAGATGTGGATACTGAGGCATAGAGAGGTTAAGTGAATTGCTCAAGCTCATGTAACTAGTAAGTAGAAGATCCAGGGCTGGAAACTTTTCCGTATTAATCCAAAGCCCATGGTTTTCTGTGACCTGTTCCACTTTAGCCCTACCCAAAGGGGCCCTTGCCCTGCAGCCCATGCTTAAAAAGATCTATCCTGACCCTCCTCTGGCTGTATCCTTTCCCAAGAGGCAAGAACCTGAGGAGTCAAGTAGATGTGCTCATCCAGGGCATGAGCCTCCTTCTGGACCACAGTTAGGGGACTTGGAAGTCTCTGCACAAAAGATGCCCAGCCATCTTCCCAAACTTGTACAGACCTCTCCCCAGTGTGCCCTCCTGAGCATGAACCAGCCATGGTGTGCACACCACAGGGAGCTCGGTGAGCCGGAGTGTCCAAGGGCAGGCACGTGGGGTACCTTGAAGTATGGATGGAATTAAGGGTGACGAGGGCAGGAGGGTGATAAAGGTGTGCAGGCAGGCTGCTGCCGCACTCTCCTGGCGCTGTCATATTCCGGCCTAGATCTCCAAGGAATTCAAGAATTCCCTGTTTTGTTTTTTTTTAATTATTTATTTTTTTAACTTGACAAGGAAAAATCACATAAATTTATGGTGTACAATATGGTGTTTTGATACATGTATGTATTGTGAAATGGCTAAATTAAGCTAATTGACATCTGCATTACTTCGCATACTTATTTTTTTGCAATGAGAACATATAATCTATTATTAATTTCAAACATACAAAACATTGCTATTAACTACAGTCACCATGTCTTACAATAGTTCTCCTGAACTTATTCCTCCTGTCTTACTGAAATTTTGTATCCTTCAATCAACATCTCTCCAGTCTCTTCCCCTAACCCCTAACCAGTCCCTGGTAACCACCATTCTGCTCTCTGCTTCTGTGGGTTGGACTTTTTTAGTTTCCACGTGGTATTTGTCTTTCTGTGCCTGGCTTATTTCACTTAGTATGTCTTCCTCCAGCTTCATGCACGATATTGCAAATGACAGGGTTTCCTTCTTTTTTAAAGGTTGAATAGTATCCCATTCTGTGTATGTATCACTTTTTTTTAGTGCATTTATCTGTTGATGGATACTTAGATTGATTCCATATCCACTTAGGCTATTGTGAGTAATTCTACAATGCATGTGGGAGTGCAGATGTCTCTTCAACATATTAACTTAATTACCTTTGGATATATACTCAGTAGTGGGATTGCTGGATCATATGATAGTTTATTTAAAATTTTTTGAGTAGCTTCCATACCGTTTTCCATAATGGCTGTGCTAATTGACGTTCCCACAAAGAGTATATAGGACTCTAAATTTAAATCTGGTCTTTCAGGTCATTGTGAAGGCATTTTTCCCAAGGCAGGAGATATAATAAATTTTATTTGAGAATTTATTGGCTTGATTCATAACTTTTAATTATTTAGCCTTTGAGGATAGTTATAATAGCTGCTTTAAAATCCCTTTCTGCTTAATTTCATATCTAGGTTATTTAAGGATCAGTCTCTAATGATTACTTTTTCTCTTGAATATGGGTCACATTTTTCTGACTCCTCATACATCTAGTAATTATAGATGGTATACTGCACATTGTGGCTATATATTGTAGAGATTCTGCATTCTGTTATGTTTCTCAATAGGTTTTTTGTTTATTTGTTTGTTTTTGGTCCCATTTAGTTCTGGCATGCAGTTAAGTGGACTGAACTCAAACTTTCAAATACACCTCCCTGTATGGATAGAAGCTAATTTTTTTTTATTTCAACATATTATGGGGGTACAAATGTAACGGTTACATATATTGCCTTTGCCCCCCACCCCCTTCAAGTCAGAGCTTCAAGAGTGTCCATCCCCCAGACAATGCACATCACACTCATTGTGTATGTATATACCCATCCCCTCCTCCCCCCTCCCATCTGCCTGACACCCAATAAATGTTGGTCCTATGTGTGCACTTAGGTGTCGATCAGTGAAACCAGTTTGCTGGTGAGTACCTGTGGTGCTTGTTTATCCATTCTTGGGATACTTCACTTAGTAGAACGGGTTTCAGGTCTATCCAGGAAAATACAAGAGGTGCTATATCACCATTGCTGCTTATAGCTGAATGGTACTCCATAGTATACATATACCACATTTTATTAATCCACTCATGTAAAATTTCAGGTCAATTTTATTGGCCTTAGCTGAGTTATGTGGAGTCTCTTCAGCTCATGAATGTTTTATAGGTTAGCCAGAGATTTGGCCAGAGTTTATTTATACAAAAATTTGGGGCTACCACTCTCTGGTTCTCTTCTTTCTGGGACTTCTCTCACTTTCCAGTTTCTGTGGTTGCCCTGAAATCTGTCCTCTTCACTAAACCAGTAACACTGCAGGCTTCTGTCAGTCCAGCATGCTGGTGGGAAGGCCCTGTCTTTAGGCTAAATATTGCTTATTTTCAGATTATCAAATAGAATTTCATCTTATAATTTTTAATATCAAGAGAAAAAATAATAAATAATCACATCTTGGTTTCTTGGGTTTTCCTTTATTTTTTCCCTTGTGCTTATCTACAAAATGATTGTTTGATCTCCTACAAAATTAACTATCTTTTGACATTCCAAGTATATATCTTACTGGTAGTGAAAGAGTCGAAATCATTATCAATGTGTACAGTATTCAAAGAATAAATCTGATTTTCATGAAAACAAATGTCTATTTGTTGATGGCAAGACTACATTGCCACTTTCCCTTTTGGCCTACCACAGCGTTTATAGGTGGACACTTGATGTTAAATGACCCACAGACCCTACTTACCTTATTATAATACTTTATTGAAAAATATAGTAATAGTAGCAATACCATTTCTAGATTATATCACTTCCTTGATCAAATTTACTAGTTGTTGTTTAAGTTCTAGGAAGTTGTTTATGAGCTGCCCAAATGGTTGGGAAAAGGTATACTAAAGACCAGTGACAGAGATTTCCATATCCAAGGATCTTGCTAATAAAGCATAATCCCAAGAGGGGAAAAAATCTTAAAATATTATCGTATTATTTTCCATTCACATATGCTATTTTCACATCTTTTAAGTAGAGCACATTTGAACAGAAGATGGCTAAACACTTGTAAAAACTAGGAATTTTCATTTCAAAGGAAAGTTTTGAGTATATACTATCCTTTATACCAAAATATACCAATAGTGAATAATGAATGAAAGGGATTCTACTCTGGAGGCATTGCAGCTGGTTTCTAATGAGCCAATATGACAGATCAGAAGACTTCTCTGCACTGGAGTCAGAAGTGGTGATTGTTCCAGAGACTCTGCCTAAATAGAGAGGTTTTTAACAGCACCTTGTGTCCAAGTCAGTTAGCTCTACTTCCTGTAATCGAGGTGATGATTCAGGACAATAACAAAAGAAGGCACTTTGTGAAAATGAGGTATTTTTGTTATTTGTCAGCAAGACTATTTGTTCATCTTTCTGTCTCCCAAAATGTATTTTATTCATTAATGTGAGATTCATTAATGTGAGATAGCAATTTCTTTGTAATATCCATGGTCTTCTACAATGGGTAAAATGCTATCAAAGCATCGCATGCTACAGAGAAATCTTTAGTGGAAAGGAAGATGCAGCAAGCTTCATTGTTGTCCTATTTTAAGAAGTAGCTACAGCCACCCCAGCCTTCAGCAACCACCACCCTGAGCAATCAGCAGCCATCAGCATCAAGGCAGGACCCTCTCCCAGAAAAAAGATTATAACTCATTGACGGCTCAGATGATCGCTAGCATTTTTAGCAATGAAATATTTCATGATTAAGATATTTACATTATTTTTCCAGAAATAATACTATTGCACACATAATGGACTATGATGTAATATACACATAATTTTTATATGTACTGGGAAACCAAAAAATTTGTGTGACTCATTTTATTGTGTTCTGGAACTGAACCCACAGTAACTCCTAGGTATGCCTGTGTTCAGCAGCTTCCCTTTTCTCTGGGCATCATATACTGTAATCAGCACATGACTCCGGATCAGGTAAAAGCCCATATCCATATACTTCCTGTGTTAGCAATATTCTAGTAAATAGTAGTTTACTGCAGTATAGTAAAAAATGTGAGCATTTCCTAACTATTTGTTAAATACCTGTTAGACAAAGGCATATATCTCATTTCTTAGCACAAAGACTTTATTCAACCTATAGTTATTGAGCAGTTTTACCCAACCTCACACGTCAGCCTCTTCAATTACTTTCTGTTGCCCTGAACTAAAGAGACCATAAAAAGAATTTTGCCTTATTGTATTATTAATCCTATTAATTTAGTCAGTTGATTCTGTCCTTTTAGATACATAAAACAGAATATATATGAAATACATAACTTGTAAAGCATAATGAACATTCACAAATCCACCAGCAACTTAACAGCTAAAACTTTACCAATATTGATGCATCTGAGTTCCTCTCCTCTCCTGCCTGCTCCTGCTGGGGGTAGATAATACTTAGAATTTTGCACTTATTATTTCCTTTCTCTTTAAAAAATATGCTTTTATTTAATATGTATACTTCCCCACACATTATATTGTGTAGTTTAACTGCTTATGAGCTTTTAAAAATCACATAATGTAATAATCACCTGCAAATTGCTTTTCTTATTCAAGAGCTTATTTCTAAGATTCATTCACATTACTGTGCATAGCTTTAGTTCATTTATTTTCCATGGCTCTGTAATGTTCCCTTTATTATCTTCGATGCTGGTATGAATATTCTTGTACAGATCTCCTGTTTCACTATGTAAGGGATTCCCTAGGGGATGTATTAGTACTTTGAAGTCTAATTGGTGGGTAGCAGGATACATGAATGTTCAACCTTACAATATTATTGCCAACATGTTTTCCGAAGGAAAGTAGCTGTTACATTCTTAACCAGAAGGATGAAGGAATTGTCTCTACTAAATCTACACTAGCATCTGATGTTGCCAGTCCAGCAGCTATAAAAATGGAACTCATGATCTTATTTTGAATTATTTTTTTTTTTTTGAGACAGAGTCTTGCTCTGTTGCCTGGGCTAGAGTGCCATGGCATCAGTCTAGCTCACAGCAACCTTGAACTCCTGGGCTCAAGGGATCCTTCTGCCTCAGCCTCCCAAGTAGCTGGGACTACAGGCGCGTGCCACCATGCCCAGCTAAGTTTTTCTGTTTTTAGTCACCTGGCTAATTTTTTCTATTTTTAGTAGAAATGGGGTCTCACTCTTGCTCAGGCTGGTCTTGATTTGAACTCATGAACTCAAGCAATCCCCCTGCCTTGGCATCCCAGAGTGCTAAGATTACAGGTGTGAGCCACTGCACCCAGCCTCTTATTTTGTATTGTTATGGTTACAAATAAGTCTGGACAATATATTAAGCTTTTAATCACTATGTTACTTCTTTTGAGAAATTTCAGGTTGGGTCCTATGCACATTTAAACGTTTGGATTACTTGTTTATTTTTTATTGACTCCTGGGAGTTTATGTCGGTGTCAATCCTTTGTTGTATGTATGACTTGCAAACGCTTTTCCCCATGTGTGGCCTTTGTTTCTTTCATTTGGTAGTTTTTACAGAATAGGAGTTCTTATTTTTAGCGTGGTTGAATTTTTCAACCTTTTTTCTTTTATGGGAAGTGTTCCTTAATTTTTGTTTAAAAAATCTTTTTCAACAAAAGCAGGAAAATTCTATATGTTTTTCCTTTATACTAAGTCTGTAATACATTGGGAGTTAATTACTGTGAATGGTGTGAGGTGGGCACTCAATTTCAGTTTTTTGCCTTATAGACAGCCAATTATATAAGTGTTATATGATTTGTGAAACTTCTATATATGCATAAGTCTATTTCTGAAATTTCTATACTCTTCACTTCATCTTTTTTCTATGCTTCTTCCTTGTCTTTAAAAAATTATTTGAGGGTTTTATTTGCTAACTTAGCCTTTCTTATCTAATTTTCTGCCTTCCCTGGGTTTGGAAGTTATACGTTCCTTTTGTAGTTACTTTTAAATTTTTACCCTGTGTATTAACTTAACAAAACCTATATTTACTGTCTTAATCATCTCTTGAATAGTATAAAAATGTTAGAAACTTTACTCTCATTAGGATACCATTCAGTATTTTTTTTTTTTAAGAGACAGAGTCTCTATTGCACAGGCTGGAGTGCAAGTGGTGCAATCATAGCAGGCTGCAACCTCGAATTCCAGACTTAAGCATCCCACCCCCCACCCCCTGCCTTAGGCTCCCAAGTAGCTGGGATTATGGGTGTATGCCACCATGCCTGGCTAATTTTCTTATTTTTTTGTAGAGATGGCGGTCTCACATGTTGCCCAGGATGGCCTTGAACTCCTGTCCTGAAGCGATCCCCTCTCCGGGGCCTCCCAGAGTGCTGGGATTACAGGAATGAGTCACTGTGCCCAGCCCTGTCCAGTATTTTAACTCTGTTTTTTTAAAAAACCAAAAAAAAAAAAAACCCCACATCCTGTGTTAGTTAGACATAATTATTTTATGTTTGTTTAAACTTAACGGCATATTTCTCAATTTCTTTGCCCACCATTCTTATCTCAGACTTTCCTTCTAGGGATTATATGTTTCCTTCCTGAAGTTTTTTTGGTGAATGTCTGTTGATTGAAAATGTGGTTTTTTTTCCCTCCATTTATCTAACTATTTAGAAATGGTTTTTTGGGTTATAGAATTCTAGATTGGCTATTATTTTATCTTAGTACATTGAAAATATTATTTTGTTGACTTCTTGCTTCCATCATTGTTGTTGGAAAATCTACTGTTAGGCAGATTGTGTTACTTCACAAATGTCCGTATCAGTCAGCCATTGCCGCATAGCAAACCACCCCTAAAACACAGTGAGTCATTTATCTTCTTCTACATACATGCATTAATACACTGTGAGTCAGCTGAGTCAGATGATCTAGGCTGCACTTGGCTAGATAACTCTTCTTCAAACTGTAAGTCTGACCGAGCTTGGCTTCTCACTGTGTGTTGGGCTCCTATCAGAACCATCTGTCTTCTTCTGGGGCCCAAATATTAGTTATTATTATCATTATTCTTCATGAGATCAACTTGCATGCTGAATTTTCTAGAGTAAATTTGCCAAGGACATGGTGGAATTACTAGAGTGGTGGGCTAGAAAATATATAATTGGGACAGAGAGAGACAGAGGAAAACAGACTTTTTTTTTTACAAGCAGGATATCTTTAGGAGACACTGCAGTTATTTCTCTTCATCTAATCGGAGAAGAGGCTGACATGCCTACTTAAGGAGTCTTGAAAAAATTAGGGGTGAACTGATTGCACATAGCACATCAAATTATACCCAAAATAACTTTGTTAGAGTCAGTTGCTTAAGAAAATCCAACAAATGGCTTTGATAGCTTATAAAGGATACTCATAAAGTTGTAAACTGTATTCTGCCAGTTGATTTAAGGTTTGACTTTTAGTAGACTGATGATCTAGTGGTATAAGTTTAGCATAGTGAATTTTCTGGCAAAATATGCAAGGCACAGGCCCAACTGGCTTTGAATGGGATGATCAAGTTGGTGATGACAGAGTGCAAATGAATTACTGATTGGCAGATAAGAGCACAATTTGATTTAAAAGTGATAATAGCATTCCTATTTTGAGATAGTTCCATTAGCTACAAATGCTCTAAATGTTAGTAGACTGGAATAACATCTCACCTTTTCTTTTTTAAATTAGTGTTTGTGTCTCTATTTGAGAGCAAATAAACATTTTTCTCACCCTATTACCTAAACACCAAATGAACATGAAAACATAATTGTATAAATATTCAGGTCTAATTTCATAAAGTCATTGTCATTATAAAACAAGTGAGACAAAATCACTTGGTTTGCATATAGTAGTACCAAACCGTATCCATCATTGGAACTAATTTGATTTGGCATCATGCAAATGAAATATGGGCACAGTTTCCTAGCACTAAGTGCTTTGGAAGATAAGCAAAACATTGGCAGATGATTTCTATCTGCCAACACTGGCAAGGGTGATACTGTGGCTAGGAACTTTGCTATCTCTTAAATTTTTTGTAAACATACAGGTGCTCTTCACTGACACGTTAAAAAAAAAAGTCATTGCAATTTTGCAATTTGATGAAGTATTTAAATAACCCTTAGATTCTTATTAATATCAATCATAACACTAATTGTAAGATGGAAATTGTAGCAGTTGGAGTTCCAATTAAACTCTTATTAAGAAATCCCGTAATATTTAGATGATAAAGCAAAGTAAAAAATTGACAAATTCTCCAAGTTCAAATTTGATTCCTAAAACTAAAGTTGCTTTAACTTTTGCCAAAGACATTGCAAGGAAAGCATGAGGTATTTTCTTTAGACCACCGGTTCTCTAATTTGAATACTAATAAGTATATTCAGTGTTCCTTATTAAAACTTTAAATTCCTGGAACTCACCCCTAAATTTCAGTGTATCTAGGATGAACCTGAAAATAGATATTTTTAATAAACGCTTCAGGGGATTCTTTTGCAGATGGTCATGAGACCACACTTTGCCATATACTTTCTTGGACCTTTGTGCTAAGGAGTAGAACTGTCTGATGGAAATAAAGGATGACAAGTCTCAGCATTGTGGTGTCTGGATGTTTCCCTCATCAATTCATCTGCTTTATAACACAAAATATTTGACATAGGAGTGGTTTAAGACAAATATATCTTTAAAAATAACATGTTACAAGCAAAGAAACAGGAAAAAGACAAGAATGGGCTGAGCACAGAGGCTTCTGCCTATAATCCTAGCACTCTGGGAGGCCGAGGCAGGAGGATCATTGGAGCTCAGATGTTTGAGACCAGCCTAAGCAAGAGTGAGACCCTGTCTCTATTAAAAGTAGAAAATTTAGCTGGGCGTGGTGGTGGCTCATGTCTGTAGTCCCAGCTACTTAGGAGGCTGAGGCAGGAGGAGCACTTGAGCCCAGGAGTTTGAGGTTGCAGTAAGCTACGATGATGCCACTGCACTCTACCCAGGCAACAGAGTGAGACTCTGTCTTAAAAAAAAAAAAAGAAAACAGACAAGAATGATTTAAAAAACAGAATTTGAGTGAGAAATCAAGACTGAGAAAATAGAACAAATTTGAAGACTATAAAACCTCAGTTCTTTGCAAAAATTAAACTAACAACTTGATTCAAAGTCTCTGGGCAGCCAAAATAATAGGAAGATAACAGTTCTATAGTCAGTTTTTATTGCCAAAATAAGTGAAAAATACCCATGCCTTCCAGGATGCAAAGCTTTTCCTGTATTGCCCTGGCTTAGTAGGGCACTGAATGATGGGGCAGGCCATGTCTCCAAGGGCTTTCTCATTGCCAAAGGGTGATGTTCCAACCGCCTCCCACATTCCACTCTTGACTCTCTATTCATGAAGATGAGGTGCGTGTTAGAGCCAGTCTGGATACAGGAGAAGCCATCTCGCCCCAAGTGCTCACATCTTCTTCATAGAAGCTGAAAAGCATCATCCAAGGTATTTTCTTCTGACCTCCACACCTTTCTTCACTCCCCCCATCACTGGGAGCAGATACTTACAAAAGTCCACTCTCCCGCCGTGATCACATTCCATGCTACCTGCTGCAGGAGGCCTTCTAGCCAGATGATGGTTGTTCCCTGGATTACCCCAACTCCATCCAAGGAGAGAGACATTATGGAGTCTTTGTAGTTGAAAGCATGATATGGGCGAGAATCATGCCACCTTGCCCATGCATCTTAGATCCAAGGGAGTTTTTTAGGCCTGGACAGGGCAGAACAGGACTGAGTTTGGCTTCTGATTGTTTCTTGCTACTGAACTTAGTAGCATTAGAAGAAATCCTGGAAGCTGCTCTAGGTCTTGTTTGGGAAGCCTGCCTGTATCATGGAACCATTGCTAGTCTTACATGGGGGTGAAATGAATAGTCACTTCAATAGTGTGATTTAAGGGGCAAAAACAAAACCCCACACTAAAAAATATCTCCCCAAGTAATATGTAGCTTAATTTGAAATTTATTCCTTTGTGTTTATTACTTTCAACTCTGTATGGTCCTATTCTAAAATTTATGGACTGATTCAACGTGAGAGCATTCAATAGTGATTCTTTGTAGCAGAAGGACCAGGATTAATTGAAAACCCTGAGATTCTAGGGGCAGAAGGAATCACAGAAGGAATGTGGGTGTAGAAGGGTAACAAAGATGAAGGTATTTATTTCATGATTTTATCTAGGGCCATTCTTGTCCACCACATTGAGGTGGAATGAGATGAAATTGTCTCTTTTATCTGTGAGGTGTTGTGATCATCTTGTATTAGTATAAGGTAAGTCATCTGGAAACAAAAAGAAACCCTTTGATGTTAGGGATACTTTTAGTAAAATTTACACATGCAGTGCTGATATATTTAAAAAAGACTGGAAGAGTTTATAATCAACAATGGAAGCATGAAGAAGGGCGTACAGGACTGCGTGGCACATAGTACCTTGAATTAATTTTGCCTCTAGATGACCATTTGATTATGTGGGCATAGCAAGGCCTGATTCTTCCAGGAGAAGTTGCAAATCTGGAATGGATTTTATCAAGAATATCAGGGAAGGGACATTGCGAGAGGGCCTCCTGGTCACGGGTCCCTTTTTAATATTGTGACAGTTTGTGTTCTGGTTCCTGGTAGACCCAATGCCTAATATCCTGGCAAAGCCTGGTCAAAAATGGAAATGTTATTCCATTTGCAAATGTACATTTACAGTGGCCTCTTTGTTTCATAAAGCACATCTCAAAAGTACAGTAAAGAGCAATTGTCATTGCACATGAAAATAAGCCACATTTTCTCAAGATTAAGCTAAGAGAATGGTCCTAAGTGTAAAAGGAAACTGTCCAGTGAAGTCACTGGTCTTTAAACGTTTCAGTTGCACAGTAGAGAGGATAATTACAGTAGCTTTTCATGAAGGGAAAACCAAAGGAATGCATTCTTTTTTCACTTGTTCCTTTTTGCTTTACTAATATACACTGGAATACTTTTAAGAATTTTTTACTTCATTGTGGTAAGAACTGATATACTTTTGTAAGCTATTTTGAAATTCTCTATAAGATCTTGGTGCTCACACAAACATCCTTCAAAATCAATTTGTAGACTAAAGCCCAATTTTTCTGACTATGAATTTTAAAATAAATATTTATTGTTATTTTATCAATTTCATTATTATTTCAGTCTTCATAGATTTTTAAAAAAGATTTTATTTTTATAGGGCAGTTTTAAGTTATAACAAAATTGAGAGGAAGACAATAATTCTCATATACCCCCTGCCCCCACACATGCATGGCCTCCTCCATTATCAATAGCACCAGAGAGGTACCTTTGAAACAACTGATGAACCTTTATGAAAAAAAGCTGCTGTAAGCGTATATGTGTAGGTTTCTTTGTAGACATAAGTTTTCAATTCATTTGTGAAATACCATAGAGCTCAATTGCATGATTGCATGGTAAGAATATGTTAAATCTTGTAAGAAACCACCAAACAATCTTCTAAAGTAGTGGTACCATTTTGCATTCCCACAGCAATGAAATGAGAGTTCCTGTTGTTCACATCTTTGCCAGTATTTGGTGTCGTCAGTGTTCTGGATTTTGGCCTTTCTAGTAAATGTGATGTGACATCTAGTTTAATTTGCATTTCCTTGATGATACATGATGTGGAGCATCTTTTCATATGTTTTTCATCTGTATATCTTTTTGTGAGATGTCTGTTCAGATCTTTTGCCCATTTCTGAATAGGATTGTTCATTTTTGTATTTTTTAAATTTCAAGAGTTCGTTGTCTGTTTTGGGTAACAGTCCTTTATCAGATATGTCTTTTGAAAATATTTTCTCCGAATTTGTGGCTTGTCTACTTCTCTTGACATGATATTTCACAGAATAGAAGTTTTTAATGTTAATGAAGTCCAGCTTATCAATTATTTCTGTCACAGATTATGCCTTTGGTATTTTATCCAAAAAGTCATTGCCATACACAAGGCCATCTACATTTTCTCCTATGTTATCTTCTAGGAGTTTTATAGTTGCATTTTACATTTAGTTCTATGATTCATTTTGAATTAGTTCTTGTGAAGAGTGTAAAGTCTGTATTTTTTCACATGTGGATGTCCAGTTGTTCCAGCACAATTTTTGAAAAGATTATCTTTGCTCCATTGTATTACCTTTGTTCCTTAGTCAAAGATCACTTGACTCTATGTATGGGGATATGTTTCTGGGCTCTTTATACTGTTCCATTGATTTACTCATCTATTCTTTTGCCAGTATCACACTGTCTGATTGCCGTAGCTGTATAGTACTTCTTGAAGTTGGGTAGAGTCAGTTTTGTGACTTTGTTCTCATTCAGTATTGAGTTGGCTATTGTTGGTCTTTTTCCTCCATATAAACTTTTGAATCAGTTTGTCGACATCCACAAAATAAATTGCTGGGATTTTGATTGGGATTATATTGAATCTATAAATCAAATTTGGTGGAATTAAAGTCTAGATAATATTGAGTCTTTCTATCTAGGAGCATGGAATAGCTCTTCATTTATTTAGTTCCTTTTTGATTTCTTTCATCAGAAGTTCATAGTTTCTCTACTGTTTTGTAGATCTTGTACATATTTTGCTATATTTATGCCTACATATTTCATTTTTGGGGTGCTAATGTAAATGGCAATGTGTTTTTAGCTTCAAATTCTACTTGTTAATTGTTCCTAAATAAGGAAGTGATTTACTTTTGTATAGTAACTTTATATCCTGCAACCTTGCTATAATTGTTTATTAATTTCAGGAGTTTTTTTGTCAGTACTTTCAGATTTTGTACATAGATGACCATGTCATTTGTGAACAAAGGCAATTTTGTTTTTTATTTCCCAGCTAGTATACATTTTATTTCCTTTTATTATCTTATTGCAAGATGAGGACTTTCAGTATAATATTGAAAAGAAGTAGTGAGAGGAGCATCCTTGCCTTGTTCCTGATCTTAGCAGGAAAGTTTTGAGTTTCTCACTATTGAGCATAATGTTAGCTATAGGTTTTTTACAGTTGTTTATGGGGTACATGGTGATATTTGGATTATATAATGTGTAGTGATCAAATCAGGGTAATTGACATATCCATCACTTCAAGTATTTATCATTTCTTTGTGTTGGGAATATTCAACGTTCTCTCTTCTAGCTATTTGAAAATGCATAACAAATTATTGTTAACTATAGTCATCCTACAGTGTTAAGGAACACTAGAACTTATTCTTCATATCTAGCTGTAATTTTGTATCCTTTAACTAACCTCTCCCTATCCCCATTTCTTTCCTACCCTTCTCAGCCTCTGGTAACCACTCTTCTACTCTCTGCGTCTATGAGATCAACTTTTTTAGCTTCCATATATGAATGGAGAACATGCAGTATTTATCTTTCTGTTCCAGGCTTATTTCACTTAACATAATGTCCCCAGGCTCATCCATGTTGCCACAAACTATAGGATGCTGTTCTTTTTCATGGTCAAATAGTATTCCAATTTGTATATATACTACATTTTCTTTATTCATGCATCTGTTGATGGACATTTAGGTTGATTCCATATCTTGGCTATTATGAATAGTGCTGCAGTAAACACGGGGTGAGGGTGCAGGTATCTCTTTAATATACTGATTTCCTTTCTTTTGGAAATATACTCATTAATGGGATTCCTCGATAATATGGCAGTTCTAATCGTAGTTTTTTAAGGGAACTCCATACTGTTCTCCATAATGGCTGTACTAATTTACATTCCTACCAACGATATATAAGTAGTCCCTTTTCTCCACATTTTTTGTTACTTTTTGTATTTCTAGTGATAGTCATTATAACTGTGGTGAGATGCTATCTCATTGTGGTTTTGATTTGCGTTTTCCTGATGATTAGTGATGTTGAGCATTTTTTCATACACTTGGCCATTTGTATGTCTTCTTTTGAGAAACATTTAATCAAATCTTTTGTCCATTATTTAATGGTGTGTTGGTTTTCTTTTTTTTGCTGTTGATTGTATTCCTTGTATATTATAGATATTAATTCCTTGTCAGTTGAATAGTTAGCAAACATTTTCTCCCATTCCTTAGGTTGTCTTTTCACCCTATAGATTGTTTATTTTGCTGTACAGAGCTTTTTAGTTTGATATAATCTCATTTGTCTATTTTTGCTTTTGTTGCCTGTGCTTTTGAGGTCTCATTCATAAAATTTTTTCCCATACAAATGTCCTGAAGCATTCCCCCCATGTTTTCTTTTTGTAGTTTGATAGTTTTGGGTTTTATGTTTAAGTTTTAGTCCATTTTGGGTTGACTTTTACAGAAGGTGAGAGATAGGGATCCAGTTTTATTATTCTGAATATGGATATCCAGTTTTCCCATAACCATTTATTGAAGATATGATCCTTTCCCCAGTGAATGGTTTTGGCACTGTTAGCAAAAATCAGTTGGCTGTAAATGCATGGATTCATTTCTGGGTTCTTTACTTTGTCCCATTTGTCTATGTGTTTGTTTTTATGCCAGTACCATGTTTTGGTTACTATAGCTTTTTAGTATATTATGAAGTTCAGTAGTGTGATGCCTTTGGATTTGTTCTTTTTGCTCAGGATTGCTTTGGCTATTGAGGCTCTGTAGATTGCTTTGGGTAGTGTGGTCATTTAAATAATATTAATTATTTCAGTCCATGAACATGGGATGTATTTCCATTATTTTGTGTCTTCTTTAATTTTTTTTATCAGTGTTTTATAGCTTTCTTTGTCTAGATATTATACCTTGTTGGTTAAATTTATTCCTAAATATTTTATTATTTATAGTTATTGTAAATGGAATTATTTTCTTGATTTCTTTTTCAACTAGCTCATTGTCAGTATATAGAAATGATACTGATTTTTGTATGTTAATTTTGTATCCTATAACTTTACTAAATTCATTTATCAGTTCTAAGAATTTTTTTGGTGGAGTCTTTAGATTTTCTTTATATACAAAATTGTATCTTCCACAAACAGGGACAATTTGACTTCTTCCTTTCCAGTTTGGACTCCCTTTATTTCTTTCTTTTACTTACTTGCTCTGGCTAAGACTTTCAATACTATGTTGAATAAGAGTGGAGAGAATGTGCATCCTTGTCTTGTGCCAGCTCTCAAAGAAAAATCTTTCAGCTTTTTCTCATTCAGTATGATGTTAGCTGTATATTTGTCATTTTATTGGGTTGAGGTATATTCATTTTATACCTAATTTGTTCAGAGTTTTTATCATGAAGCGATGTTGAATTTTATCAAGTGCTTTTTCTGCAACTATTGAAATGATCTTATGATTTTTGTCCTTCATTCTGTTCATGTGATGTATCACATTTATTAATTTGCATATGTTGAGCCAGCCTTGCGTATATGTTCTTCAGGGATATTGGCTTGTATTTTTCTTTTTTTGTTGTGTCCTTGTCTGTTTTTTGTATCATAGTTATGCTGGCCTCATAGAATAAATTTGGAAGAATTCTCTCCCTTTCAGTTTTATGGAATAATTTCAGAAGAAGTGGTACTAGTTCTTCTTCTTCTTTTTTTTTTCTTTCTTCCGAAAATTTTATTGGGGGAAAACTACAAAACATTTACAGTACAATGTTTACAGTCACAATTTGTAGTGAGCTGATTTCCCAAAATATATTACCACTCAAGTTGACTTATCTTGTTACATTCAAAAACCTACTCTG
>CAUYRT010044817.1:0-74003 GCA_963574885.1 Lepilemur ruficaudatus | reverse complement strand
ATCTCTGTGCAATGAAAATGGAGAATCTACCAATGGAAAAAATAAAAATAAAACCTGCATGCTCCTGGACACCCTACAAAGGAACCTGCAACCTGACAAACTCCACCCACATACATCAAGCTTATCATCATCATTTTAGTTCTCCAAATTTAAGTGTGAGTGGGCAGCCAGGGATTAAGTGAAGGTAGAATAAAGACATTTTCAAGCATAGAACTCAAAAACTTGGTCTCTCATGCACTGTTTCTCAGAATCCTAAATCCTGTGCTTTGGCAAAATGAGGAAGGAACCCAACAAAGAGAAAGCTGTGGGATCCAGAATATAAAAGTAATGATGCAAAATAATGGTGAAGGGAAGTCCTGGGCTGACAACTGTGCATCAAACCTAGGTGGAAACTAGCCTGAATGGAGGAGAAAGACAGAGGGATGTGAGGGGGATGTCCAAAGGGAAAACACTACAAGTGGAAATAATCTGATACATTTCAGTGTTTGGAAAGCAGTTACTAGAGGTTTAAAAGGTAGTGAAGCCTTAAGGAAAAATGGAGATTAATGCATATAAAACTAAACAAGTAAATAAAATCAGATAATTATTAATTATAGAAAAAAGACGAGAAAAAGTACTAATAACCAGTTTCTGAGATGGTCCTTAATGACCCACACTTCTGGCTTCTCACACCCTTGTGTAATCTGCTCCCATATTCAGTAGGGCTGACCATGTAACAGCTAGGTTTTTGGGAAGATAATGGTGTGTGAGTTTTAAGGTCAGGTTATAAAAGACAATGGGGCTTTCAGCTTACTCTCTTAGATCAATTGCTCTGGAGGGAGCCAGCTTCAATGATGTGATGACACTTAAGCAGTCTTGGGGCCAAGACCCAGCCAACAGCCAGCATAACTCGGCAATCACATGGGTGAGCTACCTTGGAAGTGGATTCTCTAACCCAGCTGAGCCTTCAGATGAGTTCAGTGTCTGGTCAGTACCTTGAATACAAGTTCACTTGCCTAAACCACTCCTAAATTCCTGATTCATAGAAACTACATAAGATAATAAATATTTACTATTGCTTTAAGGTGCTATGTTTTGGAGTACATTTAGAATATGAAGCTTTAGTACCTGAATGTGGGATACAGCTATAACAAAAACCTAAAAATGTTGATGTGAATCTAGACTGAGTATTGGGTAGAAGCCAGAAAAGACTTTGAGGAGAGTGTTAGTGAAAGCCTAAGGAATATTAAAGATATAGTTAATAGAAGCCTGGTGGCCTTTGAGGACACTGCTGGGGAAGGCCTAAAAAAAAGTGGGAGAAATGTTACTATAAAATGGCGAAAAGGGGATCCCTGTTATTTATATGCAGAGGCTCCTCAGAATGTTTAGCATACTGTTGCCTGTTGTAACATGCAAATACAGAGAAGTACCTAATGAAGTGGATAATCTAGCTTAGGAGATTTCCTGGCAGAATGTTGATGGTACCCTATCCTGGTTTATTTTTGATGCTTATAATAAAATGTGAGAGTAGAGAGATGGGCACAGGAAAGACTATTAAACAAAAGGGAGATGGGACTTGAATGTTTGGAAATTCCCAGCATCTCCAGATGGCAAACGAGTCTAAAATTTAAAAAGGACTCCCAGGCAGAGATCAAATCCAAGGCAGTATCAGGAAAACATGATATGAAAATGAAGCTGGGGTGTGGTTGTAACAAAGAAAAAAACTGTTAAAACTTCATAAATATCTAAGGCAGTGTGTCAGAGAACTGTTCAATCAAACAAAACTTCTAAGAAGGTTCTGGGTGTTATCCTCAGTCATCTCAGCAAAAGCCCAAGGTAGAGAAGGGCTTATTTCAAAGAAATTTCTGGGGGTGGCTTTTTTCCAATGGCATACACCCCAATAATATTCACAGAAGATGTATAAAGATTTTATAAGAACTGTATTGGCAAAAATACCTCCAGCTTGAACCGAAAGGAATAGAAGTAGAACAAATTGTAAAGGGGATTTTGGATCCCCAAACATCTATGGGCAGAAAGTGGACTGAGAAAACATCTCAGCTGCACACACAGGCTATCTTTCATGAAAACGAAAGAATGACTCAGGAAGTAGAAACAAGTGTTCCAAGGGGCACAGTCGAGAGCCGTGAAGAATTCTTCCCAGGCCTTGAATGTTAAGAAACTGTCAACGGTGTCCTGTTAGATTTAAGAATTGCTATGGACCCCTGACTCCAGGCTGTTTCCTCTTTTTTCCTTTTTTGATAGGAGGAGTTATAGCAGTTATCATATGCCTGTCCCACCAAGGTTTGTTGGGTATGTGGCTGCAGATAACGTGTCTCTTTAATTCGCAGGTCCTCAGATTGGGAGGAACTGTATTTAAAGAGCTAAGCTTAAGGAACCACCCCTGATGAGGTTCATTTTCCCTGGACCTGATTTAGACAATGAGATACTGGATTTCCAGCTGATGTTATAATGGGATGAGACTTTGGGGGAGAGGGGTGAATGAATTTTGCAGGTGCGAGAGACATAAATTATTAGGGTTGACATCTTTTCTCATTTTTAAAAAAATTTAAATTTTTAATTATTATGGGTAAATAATAGTTGTACATATTTATCAGGTATAATGATATTTTGATGCAAGCATTTAATGTGTACTGATTGAGGCAGAGTAACTGGGCTATCCATCACCTCAAGAATTTATTATTTCTTTGTGTTAGGAACATTCCAATTCTACTCTTTTAATTATTTTGAAATATACTACAGTTATTGTTAACTATAATTGCCCTATTGTGATATTGAACACCAGATCTTCTTTCTTCTATCTAACTGTATTTTTGTATCCATTAATCATCTCTTTATTCCTCCCCTCTCCATGACTCTTCCTAGCCTCTGATAACCACTATTCTACTCTCTATCTCCAACAGTTCAATTTTTTTTTTTTTAGCTCCCATATATTAGTGAGAACATGTGATATTTGTCTTTGTGTCTGGCTTATTTCACTTAACATAATGTCCTCAAGTTCCATTCATGTTGCCGCAAATGACAGGATTTCATTTCATTTTATGGCTGAAGAATATTGCATTGGGCATATGTCCCACATTTTTTCATTCATTCCTTGATGGACACTTAGGTTGATTCCATGCCTTGGCTATTGTGGGGTTGACATCTTGGCTGAAATCTCATAAAAGACACCCCAAAACCAGAACCACCCAGCTAAGCTGTTCTCAAATTCAAGACCCACAGACTATGTGGGATAATAAATGTTAATTGTTGCTTTAAGTTGCTAAGTTTGAGTATAATTTGGTTTGCAGCAATAAGTAACTAAAAATGAATCACAGTATTTGGCTCAGCAATGAACCTTATTTATATAATCAAAATAATGTTTTAAAATGTGATATTGAGGAAGGGGGAGGGCAAACAGGTGGAGATATAGGAACTAAATACTTACCTACCTTAACAGAGTCAACAGACACCATCTAAAGCCTATGCACTAAGAAATAGCAGAACATGCATATTATAAAGAAAATATGGAGATAAATATCAGAAGAATTACCTACAATTGTTGAAAGGGCTTGTTTCTAGGAAATAAAACTGGAGGTAGAAAAGGGCAGGAAAAGAAGCTGATACCCACCCCCAAGGTGACTGTTTTAGTGGTGTATGACTGGTTTAAAAACCAATGAGCACATAATAATTTAATAAAAATAAAATTTTATGTAAAGAAAGAAATACTCACCCTATCTCTGAGACTTTGATGATATTGGTGGAGGCAGGGGCTGCAGTCAAGCTTTAGGATGATAAAAAGAGGAAAATGCTCGCTTGGTAGCTGAGGTGTAACCAGTTTCCAAAGCTGGGGGCCTAGCCTGGGAATATTCCAGGTGTAGGGAGTGGCTCTTGGGCTGGCTGTGGAGCACACACACAACGGAGCCATTCTTGGACCCAATTTCTTGCAGTTCAGTGGCCTTGCCTTTTCACCCCTAACCACCACATAACAGCATGTCCCCCTAAGAGGAAGAAAAGGAAGCTTGTTGAGTAGCCACTGCTTTTGCTGAACATGTTTAGTAGAACTGCTGTGAGCAGACACCTGGGTTCAAGACCCTTAGCCTCCACTGCTCATGGACCCCGAGGCCCCGGTAGAGTCATTCAACACTCTGCTCTGCTCTTTCCTCCTCCATAAAATGAGGGACACTTCACGTGGTGATTCTCTCGCAGGGATGTCACGAGAGTTCAATCTTAAAGTGTCAAATCACTTTCAAACTATTCAGTTCTGTGCAACTGTGGGTCCTCCTTTTCCCCTACTTTGGCCAAGGCACTTCCATCTCCTCTCAGGATGTGGACTCGAGAAAGATGGTGCAGCTTTCTGGACTATGCAGAAAAATGGCCCATTATTACTATGACCTAGAAAATCTTACTAAGGGTCAAATTACCTAGAAGAGTTATGGAAAACAGGAAGCCTATCCTTCCCACATGAGCCTCCCAAATGAGGCAAACTTAATGAGGGCTGACGGGACTGATGAATGAAGGCAGTAAAGCCCAGACTGTCTCAATATGACAATTTAAGTGCTTCACCTTTTTTCACTTTCATTACTTTCCCCAAATATAGGTGACACTATACCAGCTCTTAGTTTTGCTTGCCTTGTGTTTGTTCTGCTACACTTCCAGGTGGGAGGGGTGGTTATCTTCCATTTGTCTACTTATTTACTTACTTACTTTCAGTGCAACATAAAATGATTAGGGACTAAGGGCAGACTCCCTGATTTTGTGTCTACAGAAGTTCTTGTCATTAAAGTAGGAAATGTCCTGAGACAGCACTGACTTGTGCACAGGTGTGCAGCCTGCCAGTACAGGTACCATTTGTAGGCAGGTAGGGTGAGAAAACATTGACTCTGAAATGTCACCGTGTGTGGTCAGGTGGCTCCAAGACTTTCCTGAATTTGTTGGAAGTGTTGAAAAGCTTTCTCCATTCCTACAACTAATGTTGGCATTGCTAGCTCACAGCAGATGTCTAACGTTGCCTGCAAAAATACTCTCAGGCAAAACTTGGCGAGAATCATTAGAGGTACTTTAACTACCTCCTTCCCAAAACAAGGAGAAGATCGTCCAAAGAGAGCCCACAAATTAGCCCATTTGCAAACAGGCATAAGGTGCTAGCCTTTTATTGCTTTCCTAACTTATCCTTGAAATCTTCCTAAAGAATGAGGAAGCACATTTATAAGCATGAAAGACCTGCAGTATGGTCCTCAGAGCTGGAATTCCATTAGCAATTCTGCACCTGCTATTGTACATGACCTGCATTTTTACAAAATGGAAGCTTTTTGATTTGTAGGGGGAAAAATCCCTTTCATTATGGCACTGAACACAAAGCGCCATGTGTGGAGGACTGTCAGTTGCTTTCAGGAAAGGTGGAATTGTACATAGTGTCACTCCATCTGTGCATTGCTCCTGGTTTTTTGGAGGTGCTCTAGAAGGCTGGTGTAAGATCAGAATCCTGAACATTATGCCCAGCTGTCATCAATGAAACCAGAAAAAAAATTAGCTAACACAGATATCGCTTCTCAGTGATTAAAAAAATCAACTACAGACTTGACGAGGTCATCAAATTCTATCAGTTGAATATTCTTTTCTGCAGGTGCTTGTGTTGTTTCACAAAAGCATGGCTTACAGAAACCATTTATATGGCAGAAAGTAGTCTTGGGTCTAAAAAAAAATGATGGTGTTTGGGGTCAAAATAGATGTTTTCGTTGTTGATTTATTCATTTATTTAACAAGTATTTTTAAGAGCCTAGTAGGTTCAGGGATTCAGAGATTGTTAAGGTTTGCAAAATGGTACAGCCTCTGTCTCTTTGGCTTACAGGGATAGAGATGAAAAGGGAAGGAGAAGGGAAAGGGAAGGAGAGGTGGAGAGACAGAAAATCAGCCACGGAGGGGACAGACATTTTTTGACACCAAGCATGGACCTGGGAGACAGGTGATCTGATATATGAGCTACTGACTGCTGTACAATGTTGGTTGACTCCTTCAATCTTTTTAGGTTTCTGTGTTTCTCATCTGTTAAAAACTATGCTTCTTAATTATATAATTATATGGATCCTCTCAAGTTCTACACACCTAAAAGTTTGATATGCCCATAGGCCCCTTTAGGGGAGTGTGTTCATTCAACAAATACAATCAGCCACAAACAATGAGCAGCTATCAAGGTTATGTGCAATATATATTGAGGATAATTGTGAAGAAAAGAATACACCCCATCTCTGATCTTATAGAGCCCCCTAATATCGTGAAAGTGTTCAAACATGGCCTAGATCACCTGGTGGGATTTTTGTTGGAAAAATTCAAATGGGAAGTAGCACATAACAATACAGTGTTTATGTTCAGGAACTCCAGAGGCCAACCTGGGTCTTAATTCCAGCTCTACCACTTCACAGCTCTAAGACTTTGGAGAATTTTCTTCTCTAAGCCTTAGTTTTCTTATCTGTAAGCCTGGCACTAATAATATTGACTTCCTAGGGTTGTTCTGAGGATTAAGTGAGATAATGCACGTAAAGTGCTTTCCAGTGATGAGAACATAGTAAGCACTCAATAAATGACAGCTCTTATAAATAATCTTGGAAAATCCTTCCAATTCTGAAATTTGACTCTAGTCTATTTTTGCCGCCAAGGTCTAGGTAGAAATGCTGTACAATAATAGCACGGAGCTGGCTGCCTACGCTTTTGAGGAGGCCATCTTGCCACCACGTGTCCAGCGTGGGCTTTGAAAGTTATTGTTCACTCTTTTCAAACCCTGTACAGGAACTCTGAGACACATAAATATGTAAAATTCACATTTCCAGATGTTGGTGGCTTATTTTCTTCTCCTTGATTAGAGCAAGGGTATGCATCACCACATAATGAGATTTATTTGTTATAATTGCTTTTGTCCTTTGCCTACCTGAGCAATTGTATATTTGGACCTCATCATTTCCTAGTCTATGAACTCTGACTGATAATTCAACGTTTAATCGGTTCATCTTCCAAAAAGAACATTTTTTTCCTAAGACAGTAGCAATTTGCTTAAAAAATAATTTTGAGTGATTTATTGTAACAAATATATTTTAGCTGAAATAAAAACGTTCACAAATAACCTAGAAAACACATAGGCAGGATATATCAATAAGAAACATTTTTTTGGCAGGACTTTACCTAAAACAATAAATCTTAAATCACTGTTACAAGTATATACTATTTTCCTTTAAATTGTGAAATAAAATTTATTTTTTCCATGGACTTGCCCAAAAAGATTTTCTTAAGCAAGGTCTGCTTATAATACAAGGATTTTTTTTAGATTAACTTTTAAGGTGCTCTTGAGATTTGCATAAATCTTCCTTAATGATAAATTCCTGCTCAACTATTCCACTTCCCACTATAATATTTGGAGCCGTTGCCCTCATCTCTGTCTTTTGTCTATACAGAAAGGTAGGTAATGAAATCACAAAGAACTTATTCCCCTGAAATTTCCCTGAAGCATTTGCCATTCTCAGAACAGATTGTTTTATGAGCATATTTTACCTACTTGCATATAATAGCAAGATAAATTTTCCTTCAAAAGAAAAGAGTTTGCATGCATCTTTAACTTTTGCTTTTCAATTAGAATAAGCAATATCATTCTTCCCAAATACTAAGCAAATAGCCCACTGTACTGCTTATTTCATTTGATCATTTTCTTGTGACTAATATGTGTACTTACATTTGTGTGTATATTCACCCAACATACATTGATACCTACCGTGCCAAGCCCTGTGCTAGTGTTTAGAGCACTCAAACTGGGTTAGGAAGACACTGTCTCAGCCCTAAGGAGTTCACATCTGGTCAGGGAGACTGGAGAGACCTCAAAAGTGGGATGCCACTTGAGCTGAGCCTTGAAGAAAGACTGGAAGTCCACCAGGTAGAGGAGAGATGAAATGATATTCCAAGCAGTGAAACAGCCTCTTCAAGGGTTCAAAGGTGCAAAATTGCATAATAGGGTCAGAAAATGAAGTCAGGACATGTAATAAGAGGGCAGTTGTCATTCCTTGAACAAAGGTGTGACTTTGCTTGGAATTGGTGAAAGTATGGATCATTTATGTACCTTTTGGCTCAATTCCTACTCCTACATCACGGGCCACTTGAGCCTGGGTTTCCTTGCTCAAACCATCATCTCACAAGCTAGTACCTCCTGAAAGGGTATATTCATCCCATCCCCTAAAATCCTGAGTTCCATCCCATAGAATGAGGCAATCAGCTTCTGAGATTGTATTTTTGTGTTATATCCACTTAATTCTAAGGCTCTGCATGTTGGCACGTATATGCCAAAGCTTCAAGTCCTGTTTCTCCCACACTCCGCTCCTCCCTCCTTGTTTTCCCCATGCAAATTTCCCGGGAAGCTCCTTGTTCCTCTGTAGTTGGGAACTGGACTTCACCCTCCTTTACGTTCAGTCTAAAGACCTCTGAAACTGACTGACTGTTCTCCAAACAAATAGGCTCTTCCCTTTCTCCATGAGATACATACAACCCATACCTTAAACGATGCTTCATGAATCAAAATTTAAATTTTCTCCTTTGCATAGCCAGTCTTCATCTCACCTCTAAAGTACCAATAGAGAAGCCCTTGTATTTCCTAGTCCTTGACTGCTATGTTATTATAGCAGTAATAATGGTGACAAGTAACATTCATTGGCCCCTGCTATATGTCTACAACCAAAATAAACACTACACAAGCATCCATTTGTGTCATATTAATCAGACCCCTGTAAGTCAGGTGCTCTTATTGTTCTTATTTTACAAATAAAGAAACTTGTGCTTGGAGGGTAAGTAATTTGCCTGAGATCATGTGAGTAGGAAGTGTCAGAAGCAAGGATTCAAGCTCCAATCTCTCTTCATATAAGACCCATGCTACTAACCATTAGATTCTACTGTCCTGCCTAAAGATGCTTCAGAATACAAATCCGAATCTTTGCATGGTGGATTAAATTATTATCCCTCCTAGCTTCTGGTGGTTCCCAGCAATACTTAATGTTTCTTGGTTGTGTCACTCTATCTTTAATCTCTGCCCTCATTGTCTTATGACATTATCCCTGGGGGTCTGTGTCCAAATTGCTCTCATCTTACAAGGACACCAGTCATTGGATTAGAGCCCACCCTAATCCAGTATAACCTCACCCTAACTTAATTGTATCTGCAAAGACCCTATTTCCAAATAAGTTCACATTCACAGGTAGGAGGTGGTCAGGGATTAGGACTTCAACATATCTTTTGGGGCACACAATTCAACCCACAACAGGCCTTAAAAGGCATTTGATTTTTCTGCTTGGTCTCTTGTACTTATGCCATCAACAGAAAAAGGGAACTGGTGTCCTTCTCCCCAGGCCCGAGAATAAACATCCCTGGAACAGAAACATCCCCAACCAGATGGGTCTGCAGCTTAAAGCAGAGCCATTACCAGCCTATATGAACCACCCCCATCTGACCCACAGGCCAGGAGAATACAATATCATTGTTGGAATCCACCATGTTTTGAGATGGTTTGTTAGGGAACATTTTTGTGGCAATACCTAATCAATGTAGTAAGTCTCCTAAACATGAGAAATAACTAATTAAAAGACACAATGTGAGGGGAAAATCCATCCACAAGATCAACAAAACCATAAAATACCTAGTTCTATTATCCTTCAGCAGATCTTGAACATGTGAACTTTAAATGTTACATTATTCATGGAAGATAGACTATTTCCTAATTAAAAAATTATTTAGGACTCCATTGGAGATTCCTTCAAGAAACAATGTGAACCTGTCTGGATAGAAAGGAGAGATGAGCAAGAGGAAAAAAAAGGAGCTAGAGATGGAAAATAAAATGTCCTTGCCCTCGGGTCGCTCACAGTCTATTAGTTGAGTGTAGGAACTTAGGTGGACAAGTGGAATAAAAATATTCCATTAGAACCATGTCTAGATATTTGTTTCTTGCCCCACAAAGGTATTTCTGAGACAAGCACAGCAGTTACAGAGGAGCGTAGCCATATCGTGAGGAAGAAATGGAAGCGTATGCGTAGCCAATAGCCAGACATTAGCTTCTAAGCTTTTCCTGTGGGCAGGCATTCCCAGAAGGATTTTTTATGCTGATAATTAGAGTTGATGTATTTATGGGGTTCTATTTTCCCAGAGGATCATCCTATCTGAAATCAACATTCCTTCAGAAGTCTGGAGAATCTAAAGCTTGGAGCAGCTGAACAGTTCCCAGAGAACAGAACCTCAGGGAATTAAACTTTAGTCTGATCTTAAGATCACTGGTGCTCTTTTTCCTCCCTGTGCAAAGAATATGACTTTGGAAAAACTTGGATGGCAAATGTCATTAATGGTCCTATATAAAACCCTCATTAATCAAAGTATGAATTCAATTTTTAACTTGCTGTTTTCATCTCTATTACATTTGTGGTTTGCAGAAATTTGGACTGTTTTACCCCATAACAAAAAAAGGAGTCACACTGTAAGGTGTTGAAGTCTGAGTCGCCGGAGCTACCTTTTCATTGCACCAGGCCCCTGGGTGATTGTGTATGAATCATTGTTCAACACTGAGGATTTCTAATTCAGTAAACAAAAAGCAATAGAAAGTTCATCTTTAGCTACCAATTACTCAATTAGAAAGGACATGTACACACTATTCACATAGCTCTACAAAAACCACCTTAGGATCATTCGTTCTCTTAAAGCAGTAGCTAGAGAAGCTACATTATGCCAGACATAATTTTATTGTTTCTCTGGCCGACAGCTGCCTAGGAGATGAACTCTGTGCTATTGTTTATTGCTTGGGAATTTGCTCTTGTAGGAGGACAGGTACATTTACAATACGACTGAGAAATGGAGGAAATGGAAACAGAGGGCATAGAAGTGAAAGCTATAATTGTAGGTCACTTATTGAACCTCTCTGAGCATCAGTTTGTCTTTGTCTGTATAATGAAGTTAATAGTGTTCCCTGCCCAACTTAGAGGATGCCATGAGAATCAGTTCACATTTGTTAATAAACGTATGAGCAGTAGCTACTATGCCCAGCACTATAATAGATACTTCTGGAAATATAAAGGTAAATGAAAATTACTTCTTGGATCAATGGCCATTTAATATTAGAATAATATAATTTATGTAAATTATTAAACTCTATAGAAATGTAAAATAGTAGTAATAGCACTGGTGGTGGTTGTGGTGGTGACCATGTAGTAAACTCAGAAAGTCAGAACTGGAAGGGAACTTAGAGATTCTGTAGTCTAACCCTCCTCATTTGAACAAATTGAGTTCCAGAAAGATTAATGACTTTTACAGGGATGTACAAGTAGTAGAAGCTAATACTTGTTGTTAATATACCCCAATTTCTAAGTAGTCTCCTGGAAATTCAGAGAGCAAGTGCTAGCATTGTCAATTAAAATTTAATATGGGGAGAGTGGAATACGTTTAGAGAAGCCTTTTAGCTCTGTTTAGCATCGTGGCTAAGAAGGAGGACTGATGGGTTTAGATTCTGGCTCTGCCACTTACTAGCTGGTGATTTGGGGCAAGTTACTTAGCTTCTCTGTGTCTCCTTCCCTCGTTCGTAATAAGAAGGCAATAATACTGCCAAACTTCACAGGATTATTGTGAAGGTTAAAGGAACTCATGTGTAAAGTGCTTAGAACAGAGCATAGCACGTGACAAGAGCTCAGTATCGCTATCTATTAATGTTATTTAAGTAGAACAGAGGCTCACATGACCATCCTGTTAGTAAGGGAGGTGTCTAAGGAAGAGATGAGTTAAGGAAGTCAGAACACATGAGACCGAAGGGGCAGCATCCAAAGCGATAAATGCAATGAAGGTTTCTTTCCTCCCAAACCAAACCAGAGCTGTTGCCTTAGGATATGTCTTGCTCTTCACAGAGGTGTTAGCTAACATCCTGAGCATTTCAAATATCACATTTAAGCACTTAGGCAGAGAATGAGTCTGTAATTCTAGGACTTGAGCAGGGTTCTCTCACCAACTCAGCTCCCAATGGCCGCTAACTCTGGGTTCAACTATGGTAGCAAATGGTTCACAGAGAAGAGGCAGCCCCTGTTCCAAGATAGAGGTATTGATCACCCATCATTACCAATTCCTTAACCTCCTCTGCGCTGCTGGTCCTGGCCTTCTGAAGGTTGTCAGGCAAAGCCTGGGGCATGGGGTGGGGTGTTGTGTCACTGATCACGTGTGATGACATAAGGTTTCCTAACCTCAGCAGAATACCACAGCCACAGCTGACCCCGAAGCTAGGTTAAGGTCACTCTGGGACAATTGTCCCTTTCCCAGCTTCTCTTGGTAGACGGGGTGAAAACAACGGCAAAGAACAGCAAGACCTGGCTGTAACCTAATCAACATAATTGTCACAGCTGAAGAAAGAACATGTCCAGCACAAGAGGTGTGTCCAGCGTGGGACAAAACAGTGTCCAAGGGGAAGAGGGAGTGGTGCACGCCCAGGTCTGTGCTGCAGTGTGTGACCTATCCTGAGAATCCCATCTGTCTGATCTCCCCTAGGTGTGCCCCTTTGGTGGAGAGTGAAACATCAGCTTCATTTAACTTTCCAGTCAGGCAGCCAGCTCTCTCTTCTCACTCAAGTTCCAGGGTTGCCGGGCTATCTTCTGATGATAATTTGACTTCCCACCCAGATTACAGGACAGGGAGAGATTTACTCGGAACAGAATATGTGTCTGATCTCTTGGCCCACTTTACTTGTCTTTGTAAATTAATAAAGTGGCACTTTGATTTACACACCCATCTCTTGTAAACTTGGTGGGTATAACGGCGAGCCTGATAAAGTGATCTTACCTCGGTGTGCTGCCAAAACCAATTTTCTCAATTTTTGAACCTGAAAAACTAAGGGCCAGACCCTAGACTGTAGTGAAATCACCAAGGTAAATTCCCTTTTGAAGTACCTGGCAGCCAGATAGCCGGCCTTTCCTCTACCTCCTGTCAAACACATTTTTCTTGTGGACTTTCATCTTTCAAGGTGAACACTCCATGTTCAATGTCCACTCGAATGATTGATTCCATGGTGATAAGCTCAGTAAATGGGAAATCTGCCTCTACCTTGAGCTACTTAATCAATGTTTTGACACATATATAAAGGCACTTAATCAAAACATAATTCTAATAAACATGTGATTTTTAGCATTGTACACATGTCCTCTATTCAAAACTACGACATTATTCATCTATAAGCTGGTCTGATGTATGTTGAAAACCTTCTTCCTCTAAGTTTACACCATTCATTCATGCAAGTGGACACCTAAAAGCAGTCACAGGGTAAAAAAAGTCACAGTTCAGGCTCAGGGTGGAAAACCCTTGTGCTACGTAGTCATATGTCCATTTAACACACATCTGTGAACAGATGCTAAGGATGACAGATTCTAAGCTAGCAAGTGATGACAGAAAGAAAAATAAGACATGTAGACCCTAGAAGTTCAGAATCCGGGGTTTGAGGTAACAGAATTCATTCATGATCAACTGTAACATAATGTCATATATACCAAAATAATGATATGTACAAAATATACTAAAACAGAAGAAAGAAGTCTACCTAAAGCAGAGGTGACACAGCAGTAGAGAACAGCTGAGTGGCAGAAAAGGAGCGTCTTCAACAGGCTTGCTAGGAGATGACAATTAAATGGTCCATTAAGCATGAGTTTCCCAGATAAATGAAAAAAAAGGCATTCCACGGGGAAACATGTGAACAAAGGGTTAAAGAAAGTCATTTTATCCTATAAATTTGATAATTCTCTAAACTTGATAATTCTAGTTTTTTCAAAAGATTTTATTGAAAAGCTGCTGTGTACGTGTTGAGTCCTCTTGGAATCTTGCTACACAAAATCGTATTTATGGAATTCCAAAAAACGAATGGATGATGATCCACAAGATCTGCTGTTGTTATTGCATGATTTTCTTCACTTTCCAGTAAGCTTTCAAGTTCCTTCCATACTAAAACTGGGATATAGAACAGTGATAGGATCTGGATTTGGGAAGTGCCACTCTAATCTTACAGAATTTGTAGTTCCTTGTAAAGTAGCTGGCTCTCTGCCTGTAGGAATGAGCTTCTGTCCCCAGTGCCTTCTTTGTCCAAGGTGCCATTAATACTAACACTTCTGGCCATTGTAACTATTGGACCTTTTGACATAGGTTGTTGATCTGTCAGTCAGCACAGATCTGCATACTTCAGACACGAATTTTTCTGTGATTTACATTTGTTATGTAGATAAAAATCCCTTCAACAGAGATTGCAGACCAGAGGCAGATGGTGACATGCAAGATCTGCTAAAGGTGATGAGATGTGACAGCACTCTCTGTTGCCGGCTTAGATGAAGTAAGCTGAAATATAAAGAAGCCCAGGTGACAAGGAACCAAGTGTAGCTTGTGGTCAACAGCTAGCAAAAATCTGAGGCCTTCAGTCTGACAGCCCACAAGGAACTGAATCCTGCCAACAACCACCTGAGCTTGAAGGTGGATCCTTCCCCGGTCAAGCCTCAGATGAGACCCCAGACCTGACTGCTCCCTTAATTGCAGCCTTTTGAGAGATGGTGAAGCAGAGGATGGTTAACCTGGGTCCAGACTCTTGACTCAAAGAAACTGAGGCAATAAGTGTGTTGCTAAAGCTGCTATTGCAATAATATTATTACATAGTAACAGACACCAATACACTCTCCATTTACCAACACTTATTCATTTGGCCACATATAGCTGCAAAGGAAGCTGGAAAGTAGTCTTTACTCTGGTTGGCTATATCTAGGTTAAAAGTCAGAAATTCTACTACCAAGGAGGAAGGGGATAATAGATGTTGGGCCCCAACCAGTGATCTCTGCCACAGCACACTAAGTGAGCAAATAATCCAGAGAAAAATGAGAAATGTTATCAGAGGACTAGCTGCAATATAATATTTCAAGCCACAGTGACTTTAGCATTAAATTCTTTCAAACATTTAAGAAACAAAAAAATCTCTTTGTTATAAAAAGAAAACTATTAAAATTATCTTTTGCTGGTGACATGGCAAATTAGAATAATTCTTTTAGTAAAAAAATTTATATTATGTACTAAGAGCTATATAAGGTTTCTATCCTTAGCTTCAATAGTTTCATTTTTATAACTATATCCTAAGGAAAAAATGCACTATATGGAGGAATAAAACTATGTAATATACTGGTCATTGCAGAAATATTACTAACAGCAAAAAATTGAAATCACCTAAATATTCACTAATAGATCAACCAATAAGTACATTATTGTCCACCTTCTTAATGAAATTATCATGTAGTCATTAAAAATAATTATGAAGACTATTTTTTAGCATAAGAATACAATGTTAACATGTAAAGTAATGAAAACAGAATTCAAAAACCATTTTTTAAAAAGAATGAATATCAAATGATGAAATCACCCAAAATAGCTAGAATCACCAGCAAATTTTGTAGTGGTGAACCTATGGTTTTCTGAAGAGGAAAAAAAAAGTATTAATAGCAATTCAGTGACAGAAGTGATTGTTTTGGTTAATGGGAATATTGTTGATTGATTTTCTCAAGTTTTCCACATTTTCTCTACTTACTTGTGTAACTAACAAATTTTAAAATAACACAGTTTAAATGATAAAAACAGCTATGTATATTGGACTTCACAATCAATATATGGACTACACTTTGCATAATGTCATCTAATTTAATCTTCTCAAAAACTCTATGAAGTCACTAGCAATATGATCCCCGATTTACAGTCAAGGAACTGAAGGCACAAGGAATGTAAGTTTCTCACCCAAGAACACAGCCAGGACATGACACAGACAGAATTAAAAGCCATATAAGTCTGACTCTAGAGCCCAACACTTAAACTGCTGAGCTAAAGAGCAAAGAATAAGTAAAAGAGGTAGAAATAGCAAGTAAAATTTCATGAGAGAAATGAGTGGGTAAGGCGATTGCTCAGGAAATCACATTTGAGGGGAGAAACTAATAGAGCTCATAAATTCAAAGCCAAGAGTCCACAGGTCTTGGAATGTCACAGGGCTTTTGGTAACTTGTTTTAATGTTTGGACATCCAACATTTTGAGAGCTCAGTCCTTTGTGGTCAAACCCCTTGAAACAATGAGCTTTATGCATGGGCTGCTTTTGTACCTAATGATCCGTGGTGGAAGAAATTACTGGCCTTGTGACCTCCATCTCCTGGCAACAGCAAGGCCCGCATGGTCCTTCTAACCATCTCAATGGCTATGTGACAATCCATCAAAAAAAAAATGGCCACAAGCACAATACTGAATCACTATTGAATGACAATAATTTCAAAGGTAAGTTGAAAAAGTAAGTTCTTTAAGAATTCTTCTAATGAGTCATACCACAGAGTGAAGAATAGATTTTGTGAGCTAGAATGCTCCTGTCTTACACAAATAACAAGTTTTTATGTACGATAATTACTTAGAGTTGCTGACCTCCACATGCAGAAATGAAACTGTTCTGCATGCAGTCATCAGCAATTCAGCTCTGATCTCTCTATTTTTTGGAAGAATTTTTTCCTTCATCTGGAGGTCAGTGTTTATAGGATCAGAATAACATCCTGCATTTTTAATGAGCTTTCCAAATCACATCTCTTGTACAAGGTCAGGACTCCTCTGTTATTTTTATTTCATTTTGGAAGGAAAGTTAAATGTTTATAGCTCAATGCACAATTTTAAGTTTTCATATACTCTACTATATAAATGATACACATTAGAGTTTGTATGTGTTCTATACCTTTGCATTTAGGAGAGAATATGCTGTCCATATGCTGATCATGATTCCTCTAATACACTCCCTCTGGGTTTAATCATAGGATGTTAATTCAAGTGGACTTAGAGTTCTAATGAATTGAAAATTCTAATGAATTCCTAGGCAAAAGACCTTCCTTGTTAGACAGGACAACTTAACATTGTAAATATGTGAGTTCTCCCTAAGTTTAGTTGTACATATAATGTAATCATAATTTTAAAAAATGAGCTTTCTTTCTGGAGGCAGACAAATGATACTAAAGTTCATATAGAAAAATAATTATGCAAGAATAGCTAGGAAAACCCTGAAAAGGAAGAACTGTGAAAGCAACCAGTCCTCTCTCATAGTAAAACATCCTACAAAGCTTCTAACATTAAAATCATGTGGTATTGCCTTATAAGTAGACAAACAGACCAATGGAATAGAATAGAAAGTCTAGAACTCAACTGCATATAAAACTCTAAAGGATGGTAAAAGGAACATTTCAAATTACTAGAGAAAAGATGGATGGATTTTTAAATAAATGGGATTGAGATAACTAATTGCCATTTGGAAAAAGATGAAATTAGATCCATTCCTTACACCACACCCCCCGACACACATGGATCAGAGATCTAAATGTTAGAAAAGAAACCATGCAAGTACTAGAAAGCAAGAGTTACTTCCCCTATAATACGGATGTAGGAGGAAGCTAACTATGACCCCAAATCCAGGTGCAATAACAGAAAAGACTGATAAACTTGACTACATTAAAAAATTTTGAATGACAAAAATACATTATAAGCTAAATCAAAAGACAAAAGATAAATAGTAAATATTTGCAATATATATCACAAGTAAAGAGTTAACATCTCTAAGGAATTTTTAAAAATTGAAGAGTTAAAAGAAGACCAAAACTCAAGAACAAGAAATCTGTGAGAGTGTGAATATGCTTAGCTAAGATAAATGTAACTAACAGGAGCTCTCTAGTTATTTTATTTTAGCCATAGCATCTTTATGTAATGTAAAAGATGGAATTCCTTTAATTGGGGCATGCACACAGTGGAGGCAACAATGTACCTAAATAAACCACCCTCATTAACACAGTAAAAATCACACCCACCAGCACCATGACAGTTGGCAAATGCCATGGCAACTCCCAGAAGTTACCCTATAAGCTCAAGAAAGAGGAGGATTCCCAGTTCTAGGAATTATCCACCTTTTCCCCAGAAAATCCATGAATATTCCACTCCCAGATTAGCATACTATTAGGGATTAGCATAAAAGAACAGACCTTAGCCCTAAGGAGCATTATTCCTTCCTGGATCAGTCCACTGTTTTACTTGTTCTTAAAGAGTGTACTTTGCTTTCAATAAACCTCTCTCCTTTTGCTTATACTTTGTGTCTGAATTCTTTTCTCTCATTCATGCCCCTGTGCTTGAATTCCTTCCAGCACAGAAGGCAAGAACCCACCCTGCCACTGTGGTGCATGGTCCACACTGGTATCACTGTGTATACGTGCATATGTGGGGAGAGAGAGAGAGAGAGAGAGAGAGAGAGAGAGAGAGAACAAATGAGGTAATATGTTAAAAAGAATTGGTGCATTGTAGTAAAGGATATATGGGAATTCTTTGAATATATTCATACACATACATTTCTGAACACATTAAGGGATTTCTCCTTGTTCTCATTGCATTCACGTTAGACAATACTTTCAAAAAAAGATGATATATTATATTCCTATTCTCATCTTCATCTTTGACTAGATAAATCTCTTCCTTCAGTGATATCTTTACATGTTGTTTTATCTGACAGTTTTACTTTAAGGTGGGTAAGAAATGAGAATTTTTCTTCCCAGTTGACAAACAAAAACTAAAACCAAAAAGCTGCAAGTTCTGAGAAGAGAACATTCTTGCAAGAAATTAGTCAAGGAAGAGGGGATGCCTGATGTGGATTTTGTCCTAGGATTCTGTGGCCTCCTGGAGACAGCCCAGACATAGGGGTGGTTTGAAGTAAGGTGTGAGCCCAGGGAGAGAGGAGGCTCGGGAACTTTCTGAGAAGCCTTGCTTCTGTAATGACCTTACTGCTTCCTAGATTCCAACAAAGAGCAGAGCTCAGTCACTGCACTATTATTCTGACCCAGAGACCATCCTCCCTCTTTGCCCTAACAAAGTAACAAAGACACACAATGATAATTATAATGACTTTTTTTTTCCTATTCTTCCTAGACTCATTTCTATTTAGTTAAAAATGCACTTCTCTAATGATTCATTTATCAGCCTGCTCCTGTATTTAATCATGCCTTACCAACGCCACCCCCAAACTATTTGAAATTAATTGTCATCCAACAAGGCCCAAACCTCTCATACTCCTATCTTATTGCATGGCACACCATTGCCTTAAGTTATAGCAGTAATTAAACTGTGCTTTAATTAAGTAAGCCCTATCGTCCTCTTATAATAGTCCCATTCAGGCAATTTCCTTCAAGTAATTTCCTTCATTTCAATATTACTACTCACACCTACTGGGGTTTAGAGGCATAGATATGCCGGCACAGAATGAGATTTTGTTTTGTCTTTGGATGTTGATTAACTACCTCGGCAACATTTATAATTTCTACAGCTCTATAAAAATCTAGATTCTTGTTTTCTTCCTCCCAAATCTCTTCTTTTGGAAAAAAATAGGAAAGCAAGCCCTTCTGCTGTTCTCCAACCCAAATGTAATCAGCACATAAATCTCCAGACCCGGGGAAGAGTTGATGTTTATAGTTCTTGCTGTTATTCACATCAGAAAGCATGGCAGACTGGAGGGTGCAAATTCTGAGTGCCTAAGATGAAGCCCCATAATGTGGAATTCCTCAGATCTCTATGAAGTGACAGAAAATATAAGGAGTCCAATATAATCCTGCTCCTTGTCAGCCTTGCAAACAGAAAGTGATGTTATGTTTTTCAGACCTGAGTGTCCTAAACCAACATGATCAAGGGCTCTCTTGGTCAGAGTGTCATAACTGCATGGCCACGATCACGCCCCAGGTCAGTCACTGCTATGACTGAGAGTCAGTTTAGGCATTTTTTTTTTTTTTTACCTCAATCTACTGGAGACCCAACCCAGTAACTATAGGGCACAGGGTGACCAACCATCTTGGTTTACCTGGAATTGAGAAATTTCCAGGGACACAGGACGTTCAGTGCTAGAATCAGGGCAGATCTGGGAAAATCGGGACAGTCGGTCACCCTGAGGACAGGTCCCTAAGGGAAGGGGTCCTTTTCTAATATACCGCACTCAAAGAAGCCTAGTAGCTTGCACTAGGATTGAACAGTCATTGACAACAAATTATGTTGTGTGATTAGGGACTTCTAATCCTAGAGCTGGACCTCAAATACAGAAAATTTCTTTCTCCCCATTTGGGGAGTGGGTACTTCTCAAGTGGACAGCTGCATCCCTGTTCTCAGTGGCCCCTCATTCGGACTGAAGAGTAACTGGGTAAGACGCCCATTCCCCATCCCCCTAGAAAGGGGCTGGAAAGTCTTACAAGACAGTCAAAGGGTCTAATCTTGGGGAAAACAAGTTGGGAGGACAACACAGAACTCCAAACCTAGGAGGACTCAGTAGGACTTAGCAAAAATCAGATTGATAATCCAAGATGAATATACTGGATCTGTGGATCTTAAACTTGATTTTAAAGAATTCTCTGAAGTATTTGCTGCATAATAAGAGTAATAGCTAGCCTTTATTAAGCCTTCCTATGTAACAGGCACTGTTCTAGGAACTTTCAATGGATCTATTCATTTAATCCTCAGTGTGGGATAAGTAGCAAGGTGATTATCACCATTTGAAAGATGAGGCAGAGGAAAATTAAGTGATTTTCCCCAAGATGACACAAACATTAAGGGATGGAGCTGGTAATCTTCAGAGTTTGTGTTCTTAATCATTGCATCATTGCACTATATTTCTTCTTATAGGCTACCATTCTTGTTCAGTTAAAATACAGATTTCTAGGCCCACCTTTAATGAATAAGTTTGGGGTAAGATCATTTTTAACAATAGCCAAAATGATTCTGATTCAGGAATAAATGATATGTCAGGGATCAGGGGAGCACTTCGACCTGACAGTCATACACAGGAGATCGGGGACAATAAGTGGGTTTACAGAAAGTTCTAATTCTGGACCCCAATGACCTGTCTGCCCACTCTGGCAGTAGATTCTTCCACCTCCATCAGGAGTGATTCATAAATGGGTCAGAAATGAAGGTAAATAATCTTAACGAGGACTGGTAGAGGCAAGGGCTAAAAACACTTCCTCCCTTCGGCAGACCAGTGAGCTTGCTCAGCGAGAAGACACTGTAGGACCTGAACACTAAGCTGCATGGCCAGGTGTGAACTACTGAACTCCCAAAGTGACCCTGGGACCATGACTTTTAACTCTTGGAGATGCGGCAGTTTTCCGAGCTGAAAAATGATAGTAGCCCATGTGAACTGTCTGAAACACAGTAAAGAAATGCTGCCTTGCCTGGCATGATTTTCAGGCATGCACAGAATCAACCCAAGAGCCACCTGGTTAGATGTGAGGTCTGAGCAGTCCCATCTGAAAAAAAAAAAAACAGAAAAACATGGATGGTCCTTTCTGTCTTCCTGATTTGAGGTGCAGAAAAACAGACTCTCTGCCTCTGTCTTTAAACAGGGAATTCTTATTTCCTGGCTCTTCCTCCAACTTCAGCATTTGCATTTCATGAGTAGCAGGTCAGGATCGCTGTGCTTTGAACAATCCATCATGGTCCTCTGGGTGTTTGCAGTGCTGAAGTGCATTTGCGTGTGTGTGTGTGTGTGTGTGTGTGTGTGCACGTGCACACGTGTGCATGAGACAGGGAGAGAAAGAGAGAGAGAGAGAGAGAGGCATAATGGCTTGTGCAAAGGCCTCCTTTGCTATGGAAGCCTGTTTTCTTTCCCAGGAGTAATTACAGTCCACATTTCAGCTTCTCTTTAATGTGCCCGTGTTGTGGAAGCCGAATGTCTCCAGCTAAGGAAGGCAGGGCCTGTTATCTTTCCCTCGATCTACTGGTGAGCTATACATCGCCTTGGAGAATTGATGGAAATCACAAAGGCTTTTGTTTCTTTCCCCTACCCTTGTTCTCAGCGATTTTTAGATAATACCAGCATACCAGGCAGACTGCTGTTCCTGATCAAAACTCCCCGGATGCTCTGGGCCGAGCGTTCACCTGCCCACCGGCCTTTTGTAGAGGGTAAGATAATAAAGCAAAATTAACATTACATCTGTGCTCTTTCTTCTCATAACAGGCTCAGCAGCTGGCTCTTCCCGCTGAGTTTCCCCCCCACCTTTATCTTTGTGATTTGTGAAAGAAAAAAAGAAAAGGAAGAACAATTAGGAACATCATTTTAAGGTGTGTGCACCTGGTGGAACCCTTTTAAGCGACATTCAGAAGCATTGGGTCACTGTGATTCCTGGGCCTCAGGTTGGTCTGGCCCAGATTTCTCGTTTCAATGACATTCATTCTTCGGCTTGGCCATTGTGTTCTGGTCTCTTCTCAAATGACAATACCCAGGGAATAAAACATTTCCCTTCTTTTTTCTGTCTTTGTTTCAGGAGCAATTCTCCTAATCCTTTTATTCAAGCACAGAAAAAAAATTCTTATTCTCATCAATGGGTCTGCTTGACTCAGACTAACCACAGGCAGATGTATAGGCAGATCTTAAAACTGGTGGCCTGGAAACATTTTATCCATTGTGGATGAGCCTCTGTCTAAAAATGCTCACTCTGCGGAGACCTGAACTTTCAAACGGATGATGATAGCATTAAAAGGTGTTCCTTACAGAAAGGAATTCCTCCCAAGTTTGATTTCTGCAGGTAGGTGCTTACAGATCTTTCACTGTCATTGAAAGACTGGTGGAAAATTCCCTGGAGAAGAAAACTTAATTTGGAGAGAAATTTAAAGTCAACCTATCAGAACAACCAACCAGGGGCCAAGCTGGGAACCAGATACAGGTGACTTTAGGCCTGGGACTGTGTTAGACACTCCTATCAGTCAGGAAATTACAAAGGCCTTAGGAGCTCTGTTAGGGACTAAGACTAAATATTAGAACAGAAGATTCTTCTAGAGCCTCTATGTACAAGGGTTCTGGCAGCTCCGTGTCAGGAACCGAGGGACAGAGACCCAATATATATTGCTGTGACTTTTCCTCTAATTTCAGTCTTGAGGTCTCTCTTTGGAGAGTGACTATAAACCTCAGTCCCGCCCTGATGGAAATCCAAGAGATTTGGTCATAGATGTTTATAGTGTGCTCTTCACAGGATAATTCTTTGTCCTGGCAGGTGGCATAATGCCAAAGTGACCAACCCATGACCAAGTGTCCCTCTTCCAGGAAACTTGTTTATATTGGCAGATGCCCCTTTGGATCTCCTGTGACCTGTGTCCAATTCATTCCTACTGATTGGAACAGAGGTGGGTTCAGGTTACATGAGACGCATGCAACACAAAACACGGGAGGAAGAATGCAAAGGCAACAGTTTGAATGAGCTGCATTCAGTCCTTATGGGAACGCAGTGACCTCACCACTGCTCAGAACACAGCAGCGGCTCTATGCTCCCATCTGGCAAACCAGGAAGAGATGGCCACGTGACAACTTGCCCTGTCATCGCCTCAGAGATCTCTGCTTTATTTTATTATTCACAGGATGCAGTTCCTTTGGGTCTTTCCTTTACTTCGGCCCCTGCCAACTCTGCAACACGCATGCGTCTCCGGCTGCTCTCTCACTCAAAGTTTCTGCTTTCTCACCGCTGCTACTGCCTCGTGGCTTCTGTTCACTGCTTCTTCTCTTTGCCCTTCTCTGCTGTTCACATCCACCTCTGTTTCTAGCTGCAAAAGAATGAAGCAAATCACTCTGTAGAGAGCATCCTCTGGAGTTATTACATATCATCTCAGAGATATGTAATATCTGGCTGCCTAGTGTCCAATCTATCCATCTCTGCCTTTGGGACAGTCACAGATGCCTGGTCCCCTGAGCAATGGCCAGGGTTGCAGAACCACGTGACCCAAAGCATGAAAACTCTTGTGCAGAAGCGACAGAAGAGCCAGTGGGCGTGGCAGGCACCAGGAGCACTGGCACATACTTTAAGGCATAAGGAACAGTTATTATGAGTGGATGGGATTTTAACTTTCTTTTCCTTTTTTTTTCTTTTTTTAAATTTTTGCTTGTCTTCTTTTTCTATACACCGGTCCTGTTTATCTGCTCTTTCGCTTTCCAGTTTCAGTGAGTCAAGGTCGGCAGTGGTACAAAAATATTAAATGGAAAATTCCCAAAATAAACAATTCTTAAGTTTTAAATCTTGCTCCCTGAGTAGCATGATGGAATCTCACGCCGTCCCACTCCAATCCACCCAGGACCTGAATCCTCCCTTTGTGCAGTGGATCCACACTGTCTGTGCTACTCACCCATTAGTTAATTAGCAGCCACCTTGGTTATCAGATTGACAGATCACAAGAAGAGAAGAGAGAGAGAGAGAGCACATTCACATAACTTTTATTACAATATATTATTATAATTATTTATTTTATTAGTTGTTGTTAATCTCCTACTGTGCCTAATTTATAAATTAAATTTTAGTACAGGTATGTATGCATATGGAAAAACATAGTATATATAGGGTTCAGTACTGTCCCAGGTTTCAGGCATCCACTGGGAGTCTTAGAATTTATTTACCATGGATAGGGGGGGATTACTGTAACAAGAATAAAGAGAATATTTTAATGTTTGATACAGATATCTCATTGTTTACATTTCTTTAAACTTTATCTTAAATTGTACATTCTATTTGAGTGGTGTTCTCTGACATCACAACTTGATCAGTAGATTTGAAATCAGACATACTAAGGAATCGTTTTTCTTTAATACAATTAGAGTGCAGAAACATACCAGTGATTGGCTCCATTAGCCAAGTTTGTGGACAATCAGGATACTTAAAGCCCAAAACGTAACATCCATCTTATAGTAGATTACCCACCCTGCAAGGGGCTTACCTAAGTGGAAATACACCAGAAGTTGTCTTCAAAGTCCAATTGTTAAAATAACAATAACGACCACATCCATTTTGTAAAACTTAAAATGACGTGGTTATGATGATGTTGATGGCATGGCAAATATACTAGAAAATGGAATTTTATACATTTCATCTCCCTTGATTTCTCCAACAATTCTGTGAAGTAGACATGAGTTACTATCCACATTTTAGAGTTGACAAACTGATACTCAGAGAGACTAAGTAAAAATTACCAGCTAGAAATAGGATTCAGAAATGTTGACTCTTAATTCATTGCTTTTTCCAGTATACTTTAAAATCCGGGAATAGAAATGTATATTTCCATTGGGAAGCACCAGTATAACACCCTCCAGTCATTTGAATAACATGACATGTCTACCACCAACTCACAACTGTATCCCCCTATTTAATTAAATTAAATTAAATCCAGCAAACACATGTTTTCCTTCCTTATCCCAGTTGTACCATTTTTTAATGGAAACAATTCCCTGGAGATGTCTAGTCCTGACAGTTTTACATTCTCATCATGTAACACTTGATTTTGCTTCTTAAAGCACATCTGAGGCAATGGTAGCCCCTATATTACCTAAACATGCTTGATGTGCCCAAATCTCCATCAGTTGGAGAAGGAAGGACTGTTTCATATACAATAGCTTTAAAATATTAAAGGTCATTACACTGTGCTGCTATCTGCAATATTCTCATCCTAAAATTTCCAAGATCCTCAGAGTTGTATCTTGCACTGGGCATAAAATACAGTATAATAATAAGGTTTATATATTTGTAAATAACAGAAAATTTTACCATAGTGATGTGGGCAAATAAGGGTTGATATTTTTTCATGTTCCAAGAAGTCCTGGATTGGGCAGGCAGTCTAGACAGGTGCCATCAACAAACTAGGCTATTTTGATCCTTCTGCCCTGCCTACTCGTCACAAAATGGCTGCTGCATCTCCAGGCTTGATGTCACACTCAAAGGGAAAGGCAAAGCCTCATCGGTCCCCTCCTCTTGGTTTGATTTTTTCAGATAAAGAGAAGCTTTTCTAGAAATTCCTCTGAAAGAATTCCCTTTAGGTCTCATTGGCCAGAACTAGCTAACATGGCAAACTTTCTTTGTGAAAGAGGCTAGAAAATGGGAGAACAGACTTGTCATGACTGATCATGATTGGTCACAACTCATCACCTGAAGCTGGACTCTTGGCTGCTCCAAACAAAATTGAGATTTGTTTGTGGTAAGGGAGTCTGCCACACATGGATCTAACATTGCGTGGTGATGTTCATGGATACTCCAGTCCAGAGAAAATGAGGAAATGAGACCAGGTTTCTCTTAAAAAGTGGGGGAGAGGAACCCCCCAAAACTGCACTCCTAGCCCCACTCCCAAATGTAGGATGAGCAGGTTGCTTTAAATATACTGGAACCCAGTGACATGGGAGAAAGATTTTGAGACTTTGATTTGGTCAATAACAACATCTTTGTGTATGTTCCTGTTTTAAAAATAGATTGTATTGTCTGAGAAAGGCTTTGGAACCCTATAATCTCCCAAGGCACAGAGGGCGAGGAATGGCCCTATTCCAGAGGGAATGCCTCGTGAATAGCCCCAGAGCAGGCCCGGATGGTGCTACCAGCCAGCGTCATGCTGTCATGAAGCTCACGATGATTCAAATTACTAAAATGTCTGGGAGTCATTTTCATTATCCTTATTGACAATTAGCTTTAATAGCAAAATAAAATAATTAGGCAGCACTAAGTCTGGAGCGTACAGCTCTTCTGTAATAAAAGAAAGCCAGGGGTGTGATGGCAAGTTTACCGAATCTATGGCTCTTGCACATGAACTAAAGTGGTACGAAGATAAGCTTGTGATGAGAAGCCAGGGAATACGCAGTCGCCGGGTTCATTAGCAGAATTAACCATCCATGTGGCATTCAAGCTATTGCTTTACAAATTATCTAAGATAATTAATAGAAAATGTGCTACCAAATGAATGGTATTTTAGCAACTTCTTTGCCAGCATGCATCGCAGAGACCACTAGTATTTAATACTCCCATTTCTTTTGTTTCTGCTCCTTGGAAAGCATTTTGCCAGTGGCTTGTCTATATTTAACATCATCGCTTGTTGACTTTGTCAGAGCTAACAGAACTGTAATTTGCCTCTCAGTCACTGTCTTGGAATTAGAGAGCACAAAAGCTGGGGACGATGTCAATCAGTGTTTCTCAGTGGAGACACAGTTACAATCTTGGTCAGAATATGTTCTTGTGCTAGGGGACCAACCCCCACTTTGCACGGCATTTAACCCTGGTCCCTGGGCACTAAATGCCAGTAGCCACCCTCAATCATTTTAATGAAACCATACACCACCCCCACACGTTCCCAAATGTCCCCTAAGGCACAGTTAGACCATAGGCCAAGATCCAGGAAATATCTGAAATTTACAGATGTCCAAACTAAGATACTCAGTAGCCCAGATCATACAGTCATGGATAACAGAGACGAGACTAGAACCGAGGACTGGGGAACTTCACATGGCAACAGATTTTCTCTGCCATCTAATGGAAAGTGAATGATGTCCTCCCTTGTGCATAATAGCTATTTAATCAATATTTCCTGAATAACCAAGAATCCAATTCAATGAAAGCCAATGTTACGCATTAGCAGACAGTCATCTATGACAAATGGCATCCTTAATAAATAAATAAAGGCATTCTGCATTTGGGCTGGACTCTAAGACATTCATTGGAGAGGCCCTGCATGGCCTTCAGGGTCAAAGGGCAAGGGCGTTTTGGATACGGGCATTTGGAGTAAGGGCAAAGTCAGAGTGATTCCAAACACAAGACAGCTGGGGCCCAGAGAAGCATTCTGTGCAATGTTGTGCTTAAGGACCCTGAGAAAAAGACTCAGGAATATTTTTAGTATTACTTCCCCTGCTTCCTTTTACCAAATAAGCTTTTATTTGGTGGCATTTTATTCCTATGGCCTGAATTTCTACCTTTATCATTGGAGCAATAGTCCTTCACTCAACAGGAAGGAAAGTAGAAAGGAAAAACCTCTTTAACAAAAGAGACTACAGTATTGCCTTGACAATGTGATAAGCATTTCATTGACATGAGACTCAGAGTGTATCAAACACTCTTCTTTTTGCCTCCTTGCTAGTCACAAATGAATACACTCTATTTATCACTCAGTCATTTCACAAAAGTACCGAGTATCCACGATGTGACAGGCACTGTGCCCAATATTGGAAAACAACTATGAAGAATATAGATGGCTCGCAGAAATATGGAGAAGAATGGATATGTGGCTTTGGAAAACCGGGTTCAAATCCCAACTCAGCCACCTTATGACTCTTTAATTTGGTCATATTACGTCTCTGAGCCTTAATTATCTCATTTCTAAAACTGGTGGAAATACCCACCTTGTAGGGTGTTTATAAGAATTAAATATATTATGAAAATTCCAAGTATAGTGCCTTGCACATAAACTTAAGTGTCCTATTTCCTTTTGCTTCTGAAAGTCCTGTGCTCTAATGATGTCTTTGCTGCTACCCTAAGCTAAGACTTTGAATAACCTATATAACTCACGGTTTCCTCATCTGTAAAGGAAAGATGATACCTGCCTTGTCGACAAGGAACAGGGATATTTACAGGGGTATTATGAGATTTGGGTGACTTGATGGAAAAAGAAAAAAAGATTTGAATGGATTGTAGTCTAATTTTTCATGCTTAATACACACTCATGTGCTTAACTTGTTTTAGATTTTAGATTCATAACATTGGGCATAGACTTGGAATGACATAAACTCAATTCTGAAAATGGCATATGCCTTGCATTATCTTTAAAGAACTTATCCTTACATGCTTTTTGCCAAAATAATCATATTCTCATTAATGCCATTTATATCACGGCAGCCTTTGATCACACATAGGAAGGTTCCTTTCTTGTTCTTTTAAAATAAGCCCCAAAACAAACATACACATATTACATCTCAATCCAGTCTTAAGATCCTATGATGTCACTGTCACAAATATAATCGTCCTGTAGTGAGTGCAAATATTTCTGGCGACTATGTAAAGTTAGTTTGGTGCAACGGAAAGACCAAACAATGCTAGTCTGTCTTGGATTCAAATCTCAACCTCTCCATTGATCAGTGCTGGAACTTTAAACAGCTGTTCAACATTTCTCTATTTTCTATTTCTAAAATACCTATCCCACAAGGTGAGTGTGAAGATTAAATTAAATACTGTCTGTGGGACTCAGGATAGGATTAAGTGCTTGGGAAAGGTTTGTTCCCATTTCTGATAGCAGGTTTGACTCTCAGGATAAGAAAGACCATGTCCTTCTTATTCTGGCTAATTCCTACTCTTCTTCAAAGCCATAGACCCTGAGATACCTTCTCTGGGCACTGGCTTTCAAAATCAAGAGAAAAACAACCCCTCAGAGATTCTTTTGATTTCTTTGTTGGCACCATTCACAGCAATTATCAGCTCTCTCCTTTCTAACGTGTGGTCCAGGTGGCCTTCCTGATTTTCTTGACCACCACCAACCTACCCACTGACTCCCAGGTGTACTGGACATCTCTTGTACTCCACTGACACTCTCTGATTACCTTTCTCAAGTCACCAACCAATTCTAATCTGAATTAGTAGCCGTGTTTTGGCCACTAGATTGGAAGAGTTCACAAAGGTCCAGAGACTGGCTCTCAGTCTTACACTGTAGCTTCTCACGGTAGTAGGTGCCAAACATATTCTTGTTATCTCAAAGTCGAACAAAATAAAGACACCACAAAGTTCTAGAAAGCCACACCCCAAAAGTGTGACCCCGACACTCTTATCACTGAAGCAGAGAACTTCGAAGTTATTCGATAATGCTGTGAGTGGTGCCAAAAAAGAAATCAAAAGCATCTCTAAGGGGTTGTTTTTCTCTTGGTTTTGAAAGCCAGTGTGCAAACTCTGAGATCGTGTGGCAAGAAGAGACAGTCCCCTTAGGACAAGCAAGAGATGGTTTCCAGTTGCTTTCTCTCTTTTATAGCACTCTACAAGGCTATTGCTTTCCCAAAATAAATATTGGAGTTAAAAGCATTGGTAGGGCATTTTTAAGATCATTATTGAATTAAAACCCACATGGAAGTAGCATGAGCTGCAGTCAATTCTGCCTAAACTTGGCATTCCATTGGCTGTTTTCTCTATAGCCACTGCTTGGTTTCCTCTCTGGTCAGGGCAGAAGGACAGACCTCGTAGGAGAGCGTGCGGTCTTTGCGGAATAGGCAGTGAGGGAAAAGGGAAGAAAAGGTATTTATTATGAACTTGCTCTGCCAGCCTTTATGTATTTTGCATACATTATTTTCATTTAATCCACTCCAAAGCCCTGTGAGGTAGTTAAGCAGTTCATTATCTTAGTTTTACAGATGTTCACCCAAAGACTCAGAAATACGCCGTCACTTGCCCAAGGTCGCACAGACTGTAAGAAGTTCTCAATGCCATACAGGCCTCCCACACGGGAAACTGCTCTTCAAGAGAAGTTACCAAGTTGCACGCAGCACATGAACTGGCTCTTTCATTTATTCATAGGCTTTGGAGTCAAAGGGATTGAGTTTCAGGTGCCAAAGGCACTGAGTGAATATACAATCTGTATGCAAGATAGGTACTTAACCTTTTTAGGTTCAATTTCCTTATGTAAAAGTGAATGTTGTAAAAATGCCTTCTTCCTAGGATTGTTTCAAAGATAAAGTGGGATAATGGGTGTAAAATGCTCAGCACAGTGCAACTAGGCTGGGTACAAAATTTTTGACTATAATATGTTTCTGCAATGAAGCAATTCCAATACAGTAGCAGAGCTAGGCTCATAATCAACCCTCATAGAAACTACCACTGTTTTATTGTTGTTGTTTTGAGACAGAGTCCTGCTCTGTTGCCCAGGCTAGAGTGCCGTGGTGTCAGCCTAGCTCACAGCAACCTCAAACTATTGGGCTCACATGACTCTCCTGCCTCAGCCTCCCAGGTAGCTGCAACTACAGGTGCACACTGCCACGCCTGGCTAAGTTTTTCTATTTTTAGTAGAGACGGGGTCTTGATCTTGCTCAGGCTGGTCTCAAACTCCTGACCTCAAGCAATCCTCGGATTACAGGGTGAGCCATCGCCCCTGGACTCAGTGTTTTAATAGCAATATAAACTAAGCACTAATGAGGAAGTGATGGAGTCTACCCGAGGGAGTAGAGGAGGCTCCCTAGTTGTGGGGATGTTTGAGCCTTACAGGATCTGCCATATTTCCCTGGTTTAGGAGGCGGGTGAGGGAGTGTGTTTGCAAGGGGTTCTATTGCAGCAATGGTGAGCTCAGTAAACAAGGGCTGGGATGTGACAGTTTGTAGCCAGACAGGAATAAATGGGGGGGAGGGTGGTAGGAGATCCAGCTAGACTGTAGGTTAGGGTCAGAGTATGAAGCATCTAGCATAGCAGCCTCCAGGGTTTGGGCTTCATTCTGTAGGCGGTAGGGAGCCATGAGAACCTTCCAAGCATGTTCTCATTTGCTCGTTGGCAAGAGAATTAGGAAGGCCACCTGGACCACACGTTAGAAAGGACACAGCTGGAGGCAGAAAGACCACAGTGACACTCCAGAGCATGCGGTATGAACAAGAGTACGAGAAGGGAATGGAGAATGCAGCTCCTGGCTAACAGGATGAAATGCAAGGCGGTTTCTCATTTCTCCAGGGCAAGGCTGCTTCGTGTTCTAGTCTCTTTTTCAGAATCAAAAGTCTTATAAGTTTAAGGCAGTATTTAAGAATTTAAGAAGCAGGGGAACTCTAAATATAAGCGACAAACAAAAAATAAGGGTAGTCTGTGGGTTTGGTGGCAGTGCAATGTTACTTAGTCTGGGTGGCCTCCTGGATTAATCTAAAAATAGCTCCCATAAGTCTTGCAATATAAACAGCTACCAGAGTTGCTATTCAGTAAATAGACTGATGACTATCACATTCCCATTTCCCATGGCTCTGCGTTCTAATATCCTTCTGGAGAAAGAATATTGATGAAAATCAAGTTATTTGGAGAGAGAACACTGACTTGAGAGCATTTTCCTTTAGGAGTTATTAATATTTTATCAACTTTGCTGGTGAAATGCAAATGACAGGATCACCATGCATGCCCCGGAACCAGGTACAACCCAAGTCTCCCAGGTGTTTAGTGTTCAAGGATACATCTGGATTTTAAAGGTAGAAGACATTTGCTTTCAGAGTTTCATTATAAACCAAGAGACAGAAGGCTAAGAGCACAGAAACCTTAAATAAGGCTGTGAACTGAGAATTTCAGTGCCAGACTAGTTAGCAGTAGAGAGGGAGAGATGTGAACACATAATAAACAGACATTCAAAGCATAACTTGGGACATTTCAAAACATGGAGTTGAGACATTAAGCTGGTCATGTAGGAAAAAAGCACCCAAATTTAAATTCCTACATACTCATTAATCCAAAACAAACTCAAGATGGAAAATAAAAATATTAAAACAAGCATTTTGAAACGTTTTTATTTTTTTAAAAAGTGGTTATGATTTTGGATTAGGAAAGACATTCCTAGGCCTAAAATATATCTAAAAGCCATAAAGAAAAAAGATTGATAAATTTGATAAGAAAAAAGTAAAACCTTTTGTAAACATGTATGAGTACATATAATAGAAATACGTTTTAATAAAGGCAAAAAACAAACAATCTGAGATAAAAAGAATTTGCAACACTTCTGATCACCTCTCACCTGGCCCCCACACCTCTATCAGTAGGAGTTTAAAGCCATCCTAAAACTAATTGCTCATGTCAAAGCTCCCTCTTCTACCCACATCAGCCTTCCACCTCCACGCTCATAACCTCAGAGTTTGCTGAGAAAATAGAAGCAATCAGAAGGGATATTTCTCAAGCTCTCACTACGTCTCTTCACCTATCTTACATACAATCTATTTTGATTATTTATCTTATTTATTTTCTGCATCTTCCCAGTAAATGTAAGTTTCATGAGAGCAGGAATTTTACCTATTTTGTTCGTTGCTCTATCTCTAGTGCCTGTAACTTAATAGCCACTCAATATTTTTTGAATAATGAATAAATGAATGTAACAGAGGACTAATTTCCTCATTAGACACAAAAACGCCTACAAATCCATAGGAGAAAGAATAATTTAATTAAAATGGACAAAGAATATAAACCGAGTTCATAAACCAAAGAAATTTAAATGGCAATGGATATCGACCAAAAAAAATGTGCAACATTGTTCATAAAGAAAGGCAATTTGAAACAATAAAGAGACACCAAATTGCATCCATTAGATTGGAAAAAAAATTTAAATCTTGGTAAAACTCAATGTTGATGAAGATTCAAGAAAATGGACACTCCATACACTCTTGGTGGAAGTGTAAATTGGCATCTTTTTTTTACAATATCTACCAAAATTTAAAACAAACATATCTTCTGCAAGTAGGCCAAGGCATATGAGTAACAGGATGTTTATTCTAACTTTGATTATAATAGCAAATATTAGATTTAAATCAATGTGAGATGGTTAAATACATTTGATACACCCATACAAGGGAATACCTTTCGGCCATTAAAATGAGATAGAACTACATTTGCTGATATAAAAAGATGTCTATTATAGCCAACATTCAAGCAATGAACACAACAGTCTATAGAATGTGTGTGCGTGTTCCTTAAAGATTTCCAGAAGGCTACATAAAAAGCTTTTGATAATTATTGTTTCTGAGGAGTAGTTCCAGGGGGTTGAGAAAAAAGATTTTTCTTGTTATTGTTTTATTCTTTTCTATAGTGTTTACTTTCATGAACATGCATGACATTTTTTTCAAAAGAGAATCATCTTAAAGGGCAATGGTGAAGCTTGTTTCCCTTTTATAATCTGAATATTTTGTATGTAAATGCATAAACACACACATGCACACACATGTGTATGACACTTTACGTAGTGCATAGGGTTAGAGCAATTTCATATCAGTTAATGGATCCAGTTTTTTTGTTTAAAAGCACTGTTTTCAGAAGGCAAAAACAACCTGTCAGGACAGTTGATTAAGTGCCTGTGCATACAAATACATAAATTCGGTAATGGAAAAAATCATCCAGAACATTTTGTTTGAATTTGGAAGACAAAGCAACCAATCAATATATCACTTCTCAGCTTTGTGTCGTCCTCTTCGTCTTCCTTCCTCCTCTTCCTCCTTCTCCTTCTTCATCAGACAAGTACTATGCTTTCGTGTTTGAGAGATCATTCTACTTAATCTGCTGTGTACCTACTACGCACGAGTCTGGCTCTGAATTAGGTCCTATAAGTTAACAAACTAAGCCCCTGTCTCAGGAAGCTCATACTCTGAAAAGGTGGGAAAAACAATATAAACACGAAAGAAATTGTCAGGAAAGACCTCATGGAAGAAGGAAGGCTTAAGAATCCACAAACAGAAATCAAGCCACAAAGCCAATGACCGATGCTTTCTTTCTAAGAGTTAGTCTTTGGAATCTAGGTTGTAATAATCCATGTATTCTAGGAAATTATGACAAATCAGAAATGCTGCTATTAAAAATGGACCCCTGGGACAAAACTCCTTCTCACACCAATTTGAATACAAATTGTCAGCAAAACATACTACAAAGAGAGGCAAATAGCTAACACCATTTCCAACACTGCTTTATAAAGATAATTAACTTTTATCTATTCAGATAGAAGAAGATGCTGCATAGTGGAAAACAGTGACTATTTTGGGACGTTGCTAAAGATGCAAGCCTTTCAGGAGATTCCTTCCCCTCAATTCACCTTCTTGAATTATTATGCCCATTACCAACCCCATGTCTAAATCAGAAAATTACTGAAATGCAAATTGAACAGAGCAATTTATCTGTAACTGAAAATATCTCCGAGTTAATAGAGCTCCACTGATGAGATCTAAACAAGACCAGGGAATAGCGGTACCTAATTTACAATGGAATTATTTGGCAACATAAATTTAACCACAGGCAATGTATATCGTAAAAGTCATAAATAAACACCAGAGAAAAACGGGGGGAGACGAGGGAGCTACACAGAATGTGCTTTGTTAAAAGAGGGAAAGGATCACAAGACCGTCACATTACTGCCTGATACACAGTCAGAATTTCAAACTGGTGAAAGTAATTAAGCCAGGGAATTAAAAATCCCATGTCGCTTCCCCACCCCCTTCAGATTTACAAATAAGTAAATCAACTTTTTTTTTTTTGGTGAGGATAGCGAATGTTTTCTGAGTCCAATCAACCAAAGACTACCTAGGACAAACCCATAGTCCAACAAAGTTGGGTTTATTGACTTGTTGCTTTGAGGGAGATAGCACCCCCAAATGAACTGTGGGTGTCTCACCAAACAAAACGGAATAAATAGAGTTAGTATAGGATTGGAGGAAGAGTGGAGTTTGGGTGAAATTTTACAAAAGTTGGAAATTTTTTTTTGCCATCTTAACCATTTATAAGTGCACAGTTGAGTGGCACTGAGTACATTCCCAGTGTTGTGCTACTGCGCCGCCACCACCCATCCTCAGAACTCCTTTTGTCTTCCACAGCTGAAACTCTGTACACATACACATTAACTCCCCATTCTGTATACATACCTCCAGCCTTTGGCAATCACCATTCTACTTTCTGTCTCTGCGAGTTTGACTACTCTAAGCATCTCATGTAAGTGGAATCAATCATGTAGTATCTGGCCTCCTGTGACTGCCTGGGTTCACTTAGCATAATGTCCTCGAGTTTCCTCCATGTTGCAGCATGCTTCAGAATTTCCTTCCTTTTTAAGACTGAATAATATTCTGAGTATATATTAATATCATATTTCGTTTATCCATTTATCTCTGATGAACACTTGGGTTGTTTTCCACCTTTTTGGCTATTGGGAATAAATACTGCTATGAACACAGGTGCACAAATATCTATTTCAGTTCCTGCTTGCAATTCTTTTGGGTATATACCTCCTAGTGGAATTTCTGGATCGTATGATAATTCTATGTTTATTTTTTTGTGTGTGGTTTTTTGTTTGTTTGTTTTCTTTTCATTTCCGTGTTTTGACACAGGCATCTATGTCCCATTTTTGGAAGAACCAACAAACTGTTTTCCATGGTAGCCGTACCATTTTCCATTCCCACCAGCAACGTATAAGGATTGCAATTTCTCCACTTGCTTTTCAACACGTGATTTTCAGGGTTTTGATTATAGCTATCTTAGTAGGTGTGACATGGTACGTCACTGGGGAATGGAGCAGTCTTTCATTAGGCTTAACACAAAGCAGGAGAGTGTCTAAAAGGGTCAACAACAGGTCAGGACTGTGAAGTGGACTCAGGGTCTTATTTCCTCGGAAACTGCAAAAGTAAGTTAATGTGATACTTTGTGTTCAGAATCCCCGTACCTAAAGCTCTATCACTGGGTTAGTAATTGAGGCAACTTCTCTGCTGCAAAGTGACTTAGACAAAAGTCTTCCAGGCAAAAGCGGAATGCTCCGTTCTTACTGATATTTCAAACTGCAAAATTTCAGACAATCTCCGATTTTAGAAAACAAGGTTTCTTGTTTGTGAATAAGTGAGTAAGTGACAGAGAGACTCCTTCAGAAGAGGGGGTTTGTTAAGACACGTTACAAAGGCAGAGCGTCCTTGGGAGGAATATTGGTGGCTGTTAACTTTGCAGCTGGCTTTCTCTGTGTCTGTTATCCCCAGCACGGTGAGTAACCAGGCAGATATTTTACTTTCCCTGTCTGAGCTAATTTTTACTTTCTCAGCATCAAAGATGCAACAGAGAGGAAGGAAGAGAGAAAGTCGTAAATAAAACACGACCTACTGAAAATGAGCCTGCAAACCAAATTCCAAATCATATAAATATAACGCTAAGACGGCTACCTGGCGGTGGCAACGTCAGCATGAGACTGATGGCAAACGTGACGTTGGGATCGTTTGCTTCACCATTCATTAGCAGGGTGGCTTCACTGAATCATTCACCTTTGGGGGTTTTTAATTTTATGTCGGGGTTATCAATGTGACCCACTTAATAACCTTGTTATTGACAGGTCAAGGAGGTTTCATATAAGAAAGGCATAAAACTTCAACATGCGTTACAAAGGTAAGGTGTTACCATGACACTCATTTATTCATCTCTGAACAATACATTCAGGGACTAGGGAGGGACATTGCTACTCCTGCAAGCAAGAGCGTCTGTTCTTCTTTCCACATTAAAGGAGACTCACAGAACATTTTCCTCATAATCCTCTGCTATAAAATGAGGGCAGAGTCTGGGTGGGGCCATCTCTGCTATCCTCTTCTCTGAAATCTCTTCTGCTCTTCTAAAGGGTTATTTTGTCCATTTAGACTTCATTTTCATGGATGAAGATACGGTTGGGCTTTCTTAATATTTCAGCCTCTCTCCTCTAAGTAGAAGCAACAGAGAGTGGGGCTGAAAGCCTGAAAGCCAGCAGTGCAATTTACATCCATCACCACCTAATTAGCTGAGCACAACACAGAGAGATCCTGCTATGAACACCACTCCGTGCAATCCAGACAGGAAGAGCATGTTTATTTCTTCCTTGCAAAGTGCAAATTGGGAACCATCCAAGTATTTAGCAAGAATAAAGTACAACATTTAAATGAACTGTTTAGCCATGACAATGGGGAGGCTTTATGCAATACAGTCAGGTCTTCTTTGGGGACCTTGTTTGCATTGAGATCCAGTTTCCTGTGCCCAGGTTGCCTCCCCAAAGAAGCATTTAAGATTTTTTTTTTTTTTTAAATAAAGATGAAGCATTATTCTGGGTAATGACTCCAGACCCTAGGCTATAGTTAGCAGCTGATAAAGAGACTTTCAAACTGCAAGATAATATCTAAGAGGAGAGCTGATTGGATTTTTTGCTTTGCTTATTCAATGCAGAAAGCCCAGCAGAGCGGTCCCTCCCCGGCATGAAAGGGAAAGTGGACCAGCATGGCCAATGCACCCGTCAGCTTTGTGGGCAGAGAAATCATCACTCTGCCCCCTAATTTTCCTGCCACTGTAGGAACTATAAATGGCATTCTGTGAGGCCACAAATTGCTATGGAACACTTTGTGCATGAGGGAAATTCTCTCGTTGTGTAAATGGATCAGTTCCCACCCTAAAATTACTGGCTTCTCCCTGACAAAATGATGGGAGAACCTTGCTGTCGCCAGCTGGGTTGTGTAGAATCAGACTCATTTTACAGGAAAAAGCTTTTTCTATCATACGGACCCCCAGAATGGGGGCTGCCAATTTGGGGTCAGACTAGTGAGCCAAATGAATGGTCATTTTTTGCCTTTTAGGGACAGTCACCTCCAGGACTGTCATGGTACAAGAAAAGAGTAGGTTCCCCTTCATCAACGGAGAGTACATTTTTGTATTCTTCCCCCAACCTCAATTCTAGATCTAAACTCTCTAAAATCCTCCCTCTACCTTCTCCTACCTACCCCCGATCCAAAGATTCACTGTTACCAGTTTGCCTAAATTCTCACACTCACTCCAGGCAGTCTTTCTTGCAACATCCAAGAGAGGCAAAGGCATCCTTCTCTGCTTCCACAATGCTCTTTTTTGTTCATGCTTCCAAAGTGGCTTAGCTCACTCTCCTCTAATTATCTGTGTCCCCACTAAACTGCAACACCTAGAGACCAGAAATTATATTCCATTCAACTTTGCGTCTCCCTAGCAGACCGCAATATCCGACACATAGTCAGTTCTTATTAAATGTTTATTGAGTTTGTCTTCTAAATCATAATCATAATTTACCTGTCCTTTTTTAAAGAGACAATTTAAGCTCAGTTTTACGATACTGGTTTTAAAGAGGAGGTAGATTTATTTCATAAGGGTATATCGTGTCTCCTTTGGGCTGGGCAACTAGGGTACCCCGAGGATTGACACTAATGCTCCAATGGGCTAAAAGCCTAGGGGACAGACACATTTGAAGACAGTTAATCAGAATGCTAGAATAGAGAAATAAATCGAGTGCCATGGGAACATAATAGGAGCAACCAATTCTGTCAGGGGTAGTCTGGGAAGACTCCATGGTGGAGGTGACTTTTTTCTTATTTTTGAGACAGGGTCTTATTCAGTGATCTTAACTCACTGCAACCTTGAACTCCTGGGCTCAAGGGGTTCCTCCCACCTCAGCCTCCCCAGTAGGTGGGGCCACAGGCATGTGCTACCACACCTAGTTAAGTTTTTCCATTTCTTTTTTTGTAGAGATGGGGTATCACTATGTTGCCCAGGCTGGTCTCAAACTTCCAGCCTCAAACGATCCTCCTGCCTCAGCCTCCCAAAGTGCTGAGATTATAGGTGTGAGCCACTGCATCTGGTCAGGAGGTGACTTTTAAATGTGATCTTGAAATATGGGTCACATTTGCCAGGTATAGGAGGATGAAAGGCAAAAAGGAACACTTCTGGAAATAAAAGTCCCATGTCTGACAGGGCAGAATGCCTGTTCGGGGCTGTGCTCCTGCTCTCCCCACCTGGGCCTGGATGCTCCTTCTTCCGTCCCAGCACATTGTCCAGGGGCTTTCAAAAGAAATCTCACAACTTGTTTCAGACTCATTTGTCCTTCCCATCCTGCACTTGGGAACTGCGGGTCCCAGTAAGCAGGGGCAGAAAATTCTAGAAGGCCATTTGACTTAAAGGCACCATTCTCAAAAGGAAAGGAAAAGCCTCCTCCTCAGCTACCAATAGGATCCTGAGTGATTCTCGTTTCTGGTTGCTTATTTGTAGAATGAAAGCTTCCTCTCACCAGAGGAAGCTTCAGGGGTCCCCACATCTGCCACCGTTGGACCTTCCTAAGCCAGCCCCTCCACACTCCTCCCTGCCCTTCCGTGTAGTGGACCCTCTGGGTGCCAAAAAATCCCAGGAAAAAGTTCTGGAGGACGGCTAGGGAATTCTCTAGAAAGAATCTCACATGAACGTTAAGAATATAGCCTAAGTTTCTACCTGTGGAAACAAAGGAGGCATCTTTTGTGCTATTTTTCTTCCTCACTGCCATTTTATCATCCATTCCTGTGTCTGAAATAACCTCCTACAAGGCCCCAAGGACTCGACTAGGTACTAGAATGATTGTGTGGTACCGCCATATATTTAAAAATTCTAGTTAGGTTATTTTTTTAAATCAAGGCCAACATTAAATATGTTTCTAAATTGTTCCTTTTAACTGCAGTCCTCCCAGTTTAAGTGGCCTGGAGGGAATACATTAAGCTGACTTGCACCGTCGGCTAAAATACAACAGATATACATCAACTTTAAGAGACTTTGACCTATGAAAGTCCTGACTCAACTCCCATATTTTGTGTCTCTCTTCCCCCTTTGGGTTCCCTTTTGTCAGTCCAGGCAGTTTTTCGGCACTTTCATCAGACCCCTTAACTGCCCAGGGCCTCTGTGGGCACAGCACTGACCTCTTTCCTCTCTAGACCAATGGTTTTCCAAGCTGGATGTACAGTCAGATCACCTGGGAAGTTTGCTTTGGCTTTCGTTTTGTTTGTTTTGTTTTTATTTCAGTACCCAGGCTCCACTCCAGGCCAAACGAATCAGAATCTTTAGGTGTAGGGACAGGGTGCTGGTATTCTTTAAAAGGTCCCAGAAAATTCTATTGTGTAGCTAAGGTGGAGAATCATTGCTCTAGACAGTGTTTTTTAAAAAAAAAAAGAAAAAGAAAACTTTAAAAAGCTGTAGAACCCTTTGTTCAAGTGAACCCTTACACAGAAACCCAAAGTATAGAGCAGAGTTTCTTTGGTTGATGATGTATAAGCATAAAAGCAGACACACATCTATGGGAGACTTTGTAGCACCCCTAAGACCCAAGGGAGTGCTATCTAAAAACCAATGCTCCACCTTTGTCTCTATTCCATCAAAATATAACTTGCCAAGCCACTCCTTTTAACCAGAGGCTGACAAATTTTTCTGTGAAGGGCCAATAAATAAGTATTTTAGGCTTTGCCTCTCTGTTGCAACTACTCAACATCATTATTGTTGAGCACAAAGGCAGCCGTACATGACACATAAATATATGGTCATGGCTGTGTTCCAATAAAACTTTATTTATAAAAACAGCCTGTGGGCCAGATTTGACCTTCCGGCCATTGTTTGCCAATCCCTGCTTGAAAGCATTACACTCTTCTAAGTAAATTATTATTAATCTTACAAACTAAATGTGTTCATGTTTTACTGCCACCCAGATTACATCTGTGCATTTTCACTGGAGCCTTCTGATAATAGCTCAATCACACCAAGAACTGGTTTTCCTGAATCACTTTTGGCAGGACCAATCCCAGGGAGTCATTATTTGGTGGGAGGTGGAAGATGTGTGCACTGGGCTAACCTGGGATGGTAGCAACAAAATTGATAGTGTCTTCTTCTGAATTAGAGTTTAAAGAGCAAGGAATGGAAATCTCTCCAACCACCTGGAAGTCTGCAGCAGGCACGTACTGATTTTGAAGAGTGGCAGCCATAGTCACCTTGACCCCTTTGTCAGATAATCATGGCGTTGTGCTGGGGTAAAAGATGTCTTGTCCAAATCTGTCATGTTGGCTTGTAAGAGCCCAGGCTTTGTGCTCAGGCTTCTCCTAGCTTCTTCTGATCATGTCCAGCTCAGTTCAGAACAAAGGCTGAGCAGCAATGCTCCTGGAAATGCCCCGATTGCAGAGTCCACGTAAGCTGACATGTAGGCTGTTCAGAATTTGGGGGTTTGTTTTTGCCTTTCCACAGTTCTGAAGGTGCATTTACCCTTGTGCTGCCCAGCTCTGGCTTGAGTTTCTCTCAGGCCACAATCGGAATTCATTGTCTTCTTCTGCAGATGGAACAGTTCTCTGTGCCCCAGACATGCCGCTCCTCAGATGCCAGAGCTCATTTACTTAAGAGCATTTTTTAAAGCACATTCTTTTTATTGCTTTCCATTCCAAATCCACTTGACACTCAATTTGCTTTCTCACTCAAGAAATGCTTTGACTTTTTTTTTTTTTTACCTCTAGCCCCCTAGAAATCAAAAATGAAAATAAATGTTGAATCTAGTTAAAGATAGGAATGCTGAAGTATGTAGGGGAAAATTATTGATATTTGCAATTTACTTTGAAATGCAACAACAAAAAAACTAAGATGGATTGATGGATAGAAAGATGGATGGTTAGGAATAAAATAAGTAAAGTAAACGTTAATGGTGGAATCTAGGTGGCAGGTATATATGGATATTGGTTGTAAAATTCTTGCAATTTTGCTGTATATTTGATATATTCATTATAAAATCTTGAAAAAAATACATGTTGGAATATTTAGGAAAAAGAATTATTTCTTCATCTGAATTATGTTAGTGTTTGATTCAAGAGCCATGAACTTGGACCAGAAGGTAAGAACCACTCTGCTTGGAGCACTAATTATGATGAACATTACTACCAAGGAGCCTGGTTGGATTTGAAAATTTTATTCTATTATCATGACTATGAAATCCTGTTAAACACCAAGTATTAAATGAAGTGTTGTGGGACCAGCATAGTGTATTTTTTTTTTCTCTCTTTTCTTTTCCCCCGTGGATCTCAGGTGCCCAGAATTGGATTCATCATCATAATTCAAGGACACAGTTTCATCATGGGCCCATGAATGATCCAATTCTATTTATTTACTATTTGGTTATTTATATTAAGCCCCTGCAAACCCACCACCTAAAATAAAAGCCAGGACCTTGACAACCTACATCCAATTACATGGTCTCCCCAGCCCATCTCTCATCCTGAATTCTCTGGTCATCAGTCCTATGCTTTACTATAAGGTGTGTGCATAGGAATATAGATGTTCTTTCTTTTATTCTTTTTTATTTTTTGAGACAGAGTCTTGCTCTGTTGCCCAGGCTAGAGTGCCATGGCAGTAGCCCAGCTCATAGAAACCTGAAACTCCTGGGCTCAAGCAATCCTCCTGCCTTAGCCTCCTGAGTAGCTGGGACTACAGGTGCACGCCACCACACCCGGCTAAGTTTTCTATTTTTAGTAGAGACGGCGTCTTGATCAGGCTGGTCTCAAACTCCTGACCTCAAGTGATCTGCCTGCCTCGGCCTCTCAGAGTGCTAGGATTACAGGCATGAACCAAGGCCCCTGGCCAGGAATATAGATGTTCTTTTCATATATGTGTAGTCCTTTAAAAATACATATTCTTAATTGTGTTTAACTTTATAAAAAGGTATATTTCATTTTGATAGGGTTTTTTTAAACTTAATATTATATTGCAGAGATTAATCTATACTACTCCAAAATTGCTGTGGTTCATTTGACTGCTATATGAAATTCAATGATGTGAATCTACCCTTTATTTATTCTCTTTGGTGATAGGTACTTGTACCCAGGTTTTAGTATTATGAATATTATCATACATGCTGTATATGTGCAAGAATGTATCTTGGGTCTATATCTAGGAGTGGAATTGTTAGGCATTAGGGTATAATAAGGTTCAACCTTAGGAGATAATGCCAAATTGTTTTCCCAAGTGGTTGCACCATTTCTACTCCCTCCAGTAATTCTGTCTCTATTATTAGGTAGCATCCAATGCAGTGAAACATAAGATAAACTAGTGAAATGATTTAATATTACAAATACATAAATAGGGTGAATAAATGGAACGAATGGAAGCTTCAAGATATTCCTCTTAGGGGTGAAGAGACAGTGACAAATGGATTTGTCTCCTCCTCTTAATCGATATTCATTGGAATTACGTCCAGATAGATGCTTATATTTCTTTCCTTCTACTCCCATGTTTTCCAACTTGACATTGTTTGTATTGTGTGATTCTCTTGGGTTTCTCTCCATCTTAGAGGTTGTGGAAATGTTTTACCCTCTCATTCTCTGGCAACACCAAAAGCCCCTCCTACAACAACTCTTTTCTTTCTTTTTCTTTTCCTTTTTTTTTTTTAATATCACAGGCACCGTCAAGTTATATTAAAGAAAAAATTTGCTCAATTTACTTTCCACCAGTCTGTTCTGGCATGCTTCTAATGATATTAAAGTCATCTGGATCAGTGATAGCCAGTGTGCATACTCTGTAGTATTTTGCACATGCTGTGCCCAATTCAGTATTATTGCCACTATAGTGATGGGACAGCAGTTTTGGCTAACATGGCATAGGACTCTATTTCAGATTTCCTCAAAGCTGGGCAGTTGTTGGCCAGGATGACCAATTTCTCTTTGCCTTGTCTGATCATCTTCAGAGTCTGCCTGTACCCCAGCACATACTTTCCACTTTTCATAACAAGTTGGAGCCTTGAGTTGATCGACTGCAACCACTGTTTCGTCTTCTTTGCTGCCACCATCTTCCCACCTTAGGTGCGGGATGGCCCCCAACCACGACCAGCCGCCAAGATAGTCGGGGAGCGAGAACGGAAGGCGTTGCCACAATGCAAAGCTCTTGACAGCGGCCAACTCTTTTCTTCTACACAAAAAAGCATCAGCCCCTTACACACTCCTTCCAAAGGGCTGTGTGTCTGTCTGTCTGTCTGTCTGTCTGTCTGTCTCTCTCTCTCTCTCTCTCTCTCTCGCTGTCAATTTTCTTCTGTCCAATGAGTAGCCTTGTGGGTAGAGGTCAGAGGTGCCAAATTAATTTACTTTGTTATTAAGCGCCCGGGTATCTCACCTAGGCCTCTGGGTCCGTTAAAAACAGGAAACAAATTGGTGTGATTCATTCTGCAGCTCATCCAAGCACAGCCTGGCTGTCGGTTTCCCATTCATGCCAAGTCAGTCTCATACCTGGACGGCCAGCCCTGAGAATGAATGGTTTCCAGCAGCGCTAGCGATAGGCCTGTGACCCACTTCACCCGCCAGGAACTTTTTGCACATTTATCCTGCATATCTGGTCACTCAGACGGGTGGGGGAGGGAGACGGGGACCTGCCCCCTTTGCTGGAGTTGCGAGGGTCACCTTAGGTCTCCCGGCAGCCGAGTATCAGTATGCGACTCCTGCCTGCCAGCAGCGGCTCCTCACCAAGGCAGCCTTATCAGATGGCAAGTTTCATTATGTGCCGTCCACCGGGGACTCTCCCAAAAGCAATAAATTCATTTCGCTGTGCGAGTCTCAGGACTGTTAAAGCATTTCAGTCCTGTTTCTCCTTTCACCTCCCACGAGCCAAATATTCACTCTGACAAAACCCTATTCATTACAAAGTTAAGATGACTTTGACTCTGTTTCTCTCGCACGTAATACAATGAAGATGCTTTGTCCCGAATTCATCTACAGCCCGATGGTATTAAGGATAAAAACATGCCAGGGCGGGCAGTCTTTTCCTCCAAAATGGATTGAAATTATCTCTAGCAAGCTCTGTCTTGCTTAAAAGAGTAGCTGAACAAAATGGTTTTCTGCTCATTTTTAATATCCTAACCAATACATATTGCTTAAGGGAGAATGGTTAGGGGGAAAAAAGACAATAAGATAGAAAAATGAAACATCACTGGAATATAAAAAAGATCAAATCCTTTTTACTCTTCTTTTATCCACAGATATTTTTCCCTTCTCTTTTTCCCCCATGCTGAGAATGAGCAATGGATAGGGGAGCTTGGTGGAGTTGTGGAATGCCTACAGCGCTGGGTACATGATAGACACCTAGAATGATCTTGCCGATCGATTCGTTTAAACAGAAATTATCGTCATATTTGATGTATCATCTAAGTCAGCTGCAGGTCTAAACCCTGCCTCTGACATGTATCAGCATGGGGTAAATTTATTCACTTTTGGGGGGACTCTTTCCTCATCTATAAAATGGGGGAAAATGGGGAAAAAAACCTGCACCATAGGTTTATTGTAAGGACAAAATGAAATAACATGAAAATCTCCTAGTCCAGCACTTAACATATAGTGAGAAAAAAATGAGTGTATAGCAATATTTCCTTTCCATTGTCCTCCCTTCTACGTAGAGAGCTAAAGAGAGAAGCAGGACAGGAGGAGAAGGCTTAGAGCTAGATTGTTGTCTCAGAGAGAAACCTTCAACACATCTCTTTGACCCTAGAGATGTCATCTCTCTTCTGCCTACGTTGGAAGGATCATACTGAATAACCACGGAAAATCTGATCGCTGTGTTGGATGTTGATACATCATTGCAGATATGCCAGATAAAAGCTGTGACAGGCATTTCTTTCTGATTGGAGGATGGAAGATAGCCACGTGTCCCACCAGCCTGGGCTTCATTGGTTTTAAGTGTAACTGATCGTCCTGCCCTCTTTGTGTGTCTTGGGCTTTTATAGCCGCGTGTTCACCACCAACTTCGTTCCTAGTTTTATCATAATACTTCCCTTCCTTTCTCTTCTCCTCCACCCACCACTTTTCTGGGTTTCCTTACTTACTTTCTGCAAGCCAACTTGTATCCTAATCTAATTACTTTGTTGATTAATTAAAATGTGGCTGTCCTAATTTTCTCCTGGGGGTCGGTGCGAGGCTTTCCCTTTACACAACTGATGGGGACGCACCGGAGCCTTTTCAGTTGTGCAGCCAAAGCCTTGCCTTGGGAACAAAGGGGGGATCTGCTGCTTCCACAAGCTATGGCCAGCCCCATCCCAGAATAAGGAAAGATTTGGGCTGAACTTTCCAGAACGCTGGGAGAAACCTCTTACTTTCCAGGAAAATGGAAGCCAAGACATGCACCCTCTTGCTTGTCCATCCAGTTGTGACTTTGCTTTATAAGTAATTATTTTTCTATAAATGTTCCCATGCACTCTTTTTTAAATAGAGTAATTTAAAAATACCTGATATTGCATCCCTGGGGGCATTCCTCATAAAGAGTGTGGAACTTATCAGAATACTAACAAACATCTTTTAATGCCTTCTTAGACTCCGGGATTGATTACTTTTGAAGGGTGCCATTAGTTTACGATGACTGAAGGCTGACGGTGGGTGAATAAGGGCCAATAAGAATTTTTCTGCATAAAGTTGTATATTTAGCTCATCAATTATTAACCGACTAGGAAAATTTCCAAGTGCTACATCAAAACATACAGCACCAGAAGGCATTCACCCAAACCGGTTCTATTTATTGAATGCTGTTTACTATCTCTTGGCAGCTTTGTCTTTTTAGATGATGTTTGGAAGTCTCCCTAATGCATACACTGTCAACGGAAGAGATCTCTGTTTGGAGTTCTCAAATAAAAAACCGGCAGAAGCCCAAAAGCAAGTATGTTAACTTGAGATTCTTAGAGAGATAAAAGGAAACCATTCATCAGCAAATCCACCTTTATTGAGTCTCTTCAATTTGCTGAATTGGTTCAGGACTATGGTTTAGTGGTGAGATTAGACCTGAAATGCCATAGTACAATTAAGATAAAAGTCAGAGCCTGAAACGTGAGTGTTAACAGAAGAATGGATATTCCTGTTAAGATGTGAGTTGGTATTGTTCATTCTTGGCAGCACTGAAAATTTCTTTTTATCCTAAACTCCTTTAATTGTTTTGTTAGTCTAAAAAGTAGGAGGAGTCGAGAGAGGATGATAAATATAGGAGATTTTATTCTGTATGTCTGATGATTCTTTTTACTATATACAAATATAAAGACCTGGCTTTTGAAAACTTACACAGTTGAGCCTTCTGGGTGTAAAATTGTGAACTTATTAGGTCTGTTCATTGATTTTCTTTTGAGATGAGCATTTTGTTGAAGGCTTACTTTCAAAAGAATAAAGACTAAAATAAGAATAAAGACTAAAATAAATACTAAAATAAGAAGGAAAGGGGTTCTTGATGGAAAAACAAGTCCGTCAAGATCTCATGAGTGACTGGCCAAGGCCCTGAATTTGCCATTATCTCGGAAAAGGTCACAAATTTTGGTGTGGGAACAGTGACAGAGCAAAGCAACCATCCCAATGAATCACAGGGGCCCCTGCATAGGATGCAGGAATTCAATGGACACCTGCATCTACAAGGAGGCTGTTGAAGGCAAAGATGGGAAGATTCTTGCTGGGGGTATCCACCGTCATCTTTTGTGTTCTCTGACCACCAGCACCCCTCAGAACCTCGGAGGAAGCCCATGTAGCCCTCCTGGGTCAGTGGATACCACATGGCACAGGCAACAGTGGCTTTTTCCGTATTAGGCCACATTTCCTGGAGAGACAAACAAAAATGCATAGAGGAGAAAATACTTGCCTAAATCCACCTGAATGAAGGAAGGCAGTAGCTAGGAATTTACTAACACCCGTGTGCTATACATTCTAGGCCCGTAGTTAATCATTCAACAGGGCTGCTCATGTCCCTGAAGGAGCAGGGCATGTGTAGCTTACAGTGTATAATCCCACAATGTAGGAATCAATAAACCCACACAATTTTTATTCTAACATATAGAAGCATATATGGAAAATATCTTCAGTTTTCTTAAAAGAGAGAAAATACATGAAAGCAGCTTAAGCTATTTAAAAGCAAGACATTTCACAAAATCAGAGTATTATTGTTGTTTTATTACAATATTTTGTCACCTGCATTTCTAAGAAATGTCGTACTACTTAACCTCAAGGTGCTTGAAAGAGGCATAGAAACCTGGTTCTGCCTAGGTCAATGGAGGAATTAGGGCTCTATCTCCCTTTGGTGGCAATTCAAAGTGATGTCACTGTACCTTTGCTATGTCACCTGAAGATTATATTCCAAAAATGACCACTGTAATGTACTTGATTAATAGCACTGCCATCTCTTATACAAATGAAAAAATAGAGATAAATAATTGTGATGTAGCCACCCACCCTTCCCTCTTTATTCCTCATTCTGTGAGAGCAATGCCATTTCTCCCTGAACAGCAGACCTAAGAAAGACTTTCATTTTTCTTTTACACTTCCCCTGAGGAGCAAATTTTGCAAGAAACAGAGTTACAGCAACCAAAAGCAATTTGTATACCTAAACTATTCAGAAATGCTCAGACTGCAGAACCATTATTAGCATTCGATTGCACGTTTTGTTCCTAACAAGCACTCCCTGGCCTTCCAAAAGGAAATAATTGCAGTTCTTCTTCACCCACTTTAAATTAATTTGTCCTTGGGGGGGAGGGGTTGGTCACAGGACTGCCAGGTTAGCAGCGCTGGAATCTAGCTTCATAATTGTATTAAACTATGGCCTTCCAAGCTTCTCTTAGCAGTCACTTTAACAAAAAACAATTTACAATTCTCTGCAAACCCTGCAAGCTAGAAAATAGGCGTCAAGGGACACAGCCAACCTGGACCTGGAGGTTGATTTCTGAATTATACAAGTGAGGAGACAGAACCTTTTGCTCTTTGCTGGGGATTAACAGATATTTACAAAGCACTATGAGGTGCCATTGCTCTGAGTCATATGAAATTAAAGAGAATAGATAAAATGCATCCTCTTCCCTTGAGTTTTCTAATCTTGGTTGACTTTAATGTGTTGTCTCTTTTTCCCCCACATCTAGTTCAGAAAGGTGTTTAATGATGACAATATCAAGGTGCAATCTGACGTCAACAACGTATGAACCTTATGGAGATGTGAGAGGTCACGTTGATGCCATAGGTTTGAAGCAGTAATTCTAAACATTATGAAGGAACCAACATTTTTGAGCACCTACTACACATGCCAGGCTTTGTGCTAGGTGCTTTACATTTACTAGCTTTTTAAATATTCATAATAACCCACTGCAATAGATTTTATCTCCCTCAATGAACAGAGTAGAACTTGAGGATCAGCCAGTGCATGGTGGAGCCAGATTCCACACCGATAGCTCAGAGCACCTCCTTCCTTGACCTCAAGCAACTCATAGATGAGCAACCTACATGTCCTCCCTTCTCTACTAAAACCTTACTCTGGTGGGAGCAGGAGGATGGGTCTACCCAACAAAGCAGGTTAGGAGTCCAGGCAGTAAGATCTACATCTATGTGTGCTGGGATTCACATACTTGATTAAGCTCCTAAAACTTTAACCCAACAGGTCAAATCCAAGAAATTACAGAGTAAAGTACTTCTCTCTGGGGCCTTGGGAAGACTCAACCCAGAAAAAAAAAATATTTGTGGTTATAGCCCAAAGCCTGTTACATAGTCCAGGAACAATTACAGGATGTGTTGAACAGAAAGAGGAGTCATTCACTGGGTCAGATTGTGCTCCTAGTGTAGAGATGAGACTGAGCAAAACTAAGAGGGAGCTGAATTAGGCAAAAGTCAGAACAGAGAGACCCAAGCTGGTCAGAGCCAGTGGGCAGCTGTTCTGGTCAGTGCCCAGGAAGCAGTCATTTTGTGAAGTGATAGCTTTAAACCCTGGCCTTATCTGACCTTATTTTAAAGGCAGTTTGCCCTAGTAGGCTGAGAAGCTGTATGGGTCCTTTCAGGGATCCAGCCTGTATTTGGTGATTCTAGAAAAAGCTGCATAGGGAAGTCTGACTGTTAGTCTCAACCTTTGTGTTGCCCCAGTCAAGCATGGTGCTGAGATCCGAGGAGGGACACAACAAGTATTTGTTGACAGCAAGAAGGAAAGGAAGGAGCAAATGAATAGTCCAGACTGATATATTTGAACTGAGACTGGAATCTGAAGTTGTATGTCAGAAAGAGACCAAATAAGCTACAGCTGAGCTCCCAGATGTGGCATAAGAGTCACCAGGAAAGGGCTCATGGCTGAGGACTCACTCACTACGATGCTTCACTCATGAAGAAGGGCTGGGATGCAAGATGAAAAATCCAGCCATTGGAAAGTACAGGGAGAATGAGGATAAATCATGCCTCCAAGGAACTGAAAAAGTAATTAGGACCTTAATCACCAAGACACAGGAAGAAGAAGTGACCAGGGTACCAGGATACAGAGGCATGGAGGCCAGCAGGATGAATAACTCAAATCCGACTCAATGATGAATAACTCAATCCAACTAGGATATACCCCTAATTAGGGCCATTATTCATCCTAAGACAGAGTTAAAACCTACAGGAAGGCTTCCATACTCTTCGTAGAGAATGTTCAAGGTCCAGAAGAACCAGAATCATAATAGATTACTGCACATCTCCCAGTGTGGATAGCTAAGTTAGGGTACATCCTCCTTGGACTGGTAAAAGACTTGTCCCTCCCATTCAATTTTATAAAAAGAGAAAGGAAAAAGGACATTGGATAAATCATTTACTGGAGAAGTAAGGCGGTGGGGAAGTTTTTCTGTAAGCACATTTCTTTTGGGAAAACGCAATGGAAGGGACCAAGATGACCCTGAAGACACATGCATGGTGTCCCACCCCAACCCCACCTATCAATCCAGTCCCTGGCTGTCTACTCCTACTCCTAGGGTGGGGTTATTTGCCCCTTCCTAGCATCCTCTGTTGTTTTACAATTGCCTGATTATTTTATCTTTATCTCTGTTTGGACTGCTACCTCCAAGAGAATAGGTACCTGTCTGTTTTTCTTTTCCATTTTTGTATTCTCAGAACCCAGGCCTGTGCCTGCCATGTTTAATAAATAACAGCTCGATGACTGAGTATCAAAAATTCATCTCCAATTTCAACTACAGGGAAGAAAAAGAAAATTTTAGAGGCAAGAGACACAGGATGGTGTTGCTTTTAAGTTTCTCTTGAGAAGGCTCTTGAGAACTGCAGTATAGCAACCTAAAATCTCTCTCAGTACAGAGCTTAGAGCTGGAAGTCCAAAAATTGCAAGAAAAGAATAGATTACAAGATGCATGCTATAACTTAACAGTAATTTCTAGGTCAGTTGCAAATGATTGCCATTAATAATTACAAGCCTGTATTGAGCCCTTTCTATTTTGAGAGTGCTTTACAATCATGAATTTGTTATTCCTCACAGCATCCTATGAGGTACATCATCATCGTTATCGCATTGCAGATGCACTAAGAATGTCAAGTTGGATTTAATTGACCCAGGAATGTAGCTAAGGAATGTAACTAAGTAGTTCATTTGCTCCTCTGCTTTCTAGTCTTAAAAATCTATTGATGCTGCCTAGAGGGTGATATTGCTAAAGTGCAATTTAGAAGGAAACATCACAGACAACCAAGAGAATTACAGAAGTAGGGTAGGTACTAAATTTCTGAAGGGTATGAGGTGACAAAAAGAAGCTTCAAGGTATTCCAGAAGCACGTGCATTCACTTCCAACCATTTTCTAAAAGATGACTTTTCTCCTGAGATTACTGCCACCATGGAAATGTGAATTTTGTTTAATATGCATAGGTTTCAAAACAGTTTATACAAGTTGGCCTCACATGCTGAGTCAAGGTTTCCATTCATCATACATCTGAATCCCAGGACCAAATAATTTCGTTCATGTGGGAGCTACATGTGATTAGATGTTCACTCGAAGCACTAAAATGGATATGATTACATGCTAGGAATATTATTGCCCAAGAGGCTGTTCAATTAACTGTAACACTATGTCTCCATATTCAAGGAGAGTGTTTTAGTTGCCTGTCAATGGGCTGTTTTTCCTTCCCTGCTTCATTGCCTGATTTTCCATTTACCCACCTGTATAGTCTTCCCAATAGGCACTGAAATTTTCCTTGTTATAAATTGAATAGAATCTCCCCCAAAACACACCTTGGAATCCTAATCTAGTACCTCAGAATGTGACCTTATTTGAAAATATGGTCTTTGCAGAGGTAATCAAGTTAAAATGAGATCGTTAGGGTAGGCCTAAGCCAATATGACTGGTGTTCTTATACAAAGGGGAGATCTGAACAAGAGGTAGACACACAAATAAGGAAGACAGATGTGTGAAAACAGAAGATTAGAGTGATGCATCTACAAGCCAAGGAACACAAAAGATTAACAGCCAACCTCTAGCAGCTAGAAAAAAGGAAGGAAGGACCTTTGCCCTCTAGGTTTCAGGAAAAGTATGACTCTGCTGATGTCTTAACTTCAGACTTCTAGCCTCCAGAACTGTGAGATGATAAATTTCTATTGTTATAAGCCACCTGGTTTATGGTGCTTTGTTATGGCAGCCCTAGGAAACTAATACAGTATTCTTAATAGAGTAATCTCAAAAGGAGATGAAAAATGACATTGTCAAAGGCCATGGCCGCAGTATTCAATTATCCCTAGTGCTGAGTCACTTCCTACCATATAACAACTTGTGTGTATAAAAGGCAATTCCATCAACCAGATCATTGGGCAATGTTTTGAATTCTCAATTATAATTATGGTCAGAACTCTACAACTGCTGTCCCCAACCTCCAGGCTGTGGACCAGTACCAGTCTGTGGCCTGTTAGGAACTGGGCCGCAGAGCAGGAGGGGAGTGGAGCGCAAGTGAGTGAAGCTTCATCTGTATTTACAGGCACTCCCCATCACTTGCATCACTGCCTGAGCTCTGCCTTCTGTCAGATCAGTGACTGTCCCCCATCACCCCCAGATGGGACCATCTAGTTGTGGGAAAACAAGTTCAGGGCTCCTACTGATTCTGTATTATGGTGAGTTGTGTAATTATTTCATTATATATTACAATGAGCTTGAATCATCCCGAAACCATCCTTCCTCTACCCGAGTCCATGCAAAAATTGTCTTCCATGAATCCGGTCCCTGGTGTCAAAAAGGTTGGGAACCACTGCTGTACAATATAGAAGCTGACCCTTTAAAAAATAAAATTTTCACATTAACAAACCTGGGGGTAGTCTTGGGGACCCCAACACAGGATATTACAAGTGCCCATCTTATTCCTTTCTTCCACTGAAATATATGGAAAAGTATAGCAAAAGCAAATCAAATATAGTATCAAAAGGGTGTTATAATGAATAACATTAGAATAACTCAAGAAGAAGTAGTGATTATATAATGCTTTGGAAACATGAAGTGCTACATAAAGACTAGGTGACAATAATAAGGCAAATTATACTTTTCAATTAATTCCAAAGGACATTTCAACAGATTTGCACAAAAACAAACTTAATTTTATATGTCCAGCATGAACTTTTGTAAACCTTTTCAATATACTTAGAATATTTTTAGTGATTAAGATAAGTGCAGAGATCCATTAAGTACAGGGGAAAATGTTTGGGAACTATTGAATAAAATGTCAAGCATGATAGGATTTAAAATCAGTTTATTAGAGTTATAAGGAAATATTTCTCATACAATGCTCTCTGAGTTTTGCTTAATGGTCATAATAATTAACTTCTCAATTTCCATAAAAATGTGGGAAATTTCAGGTACTGAATTTGTTCAGTACCTGACAAATAAATCATGGTAATTACATATTCACATAGCCGGTGATAATTCTTCTAACTCAGTCTAATAAGCAAGAGTTTTTTAAAGATAATTATTCTTTTTTTAAAAAAACCACACATATAAAATGACTCCTGCTGGGCAGTAATTTTGACGCTCTGTGATGATCTGGAAACAGGAGTTTCCTAAATCTTAAGTTTGATGTTAACATCCTTCCAGGTCCTGCTTTAGGAAGATGTGTATTTCCAGGGCACTAACACATTTGTTTAACCTATTTGTTTCCTGTGACACTTATTCATAATAAATCATAGAAGGAAAAGAGGCTCTGTAGCTGATTCAGTAGTATCTGAATATCCGTGGCAATCTAGAAACCAAGCATCCTAAGGAAAGTAAAATAGAAAATAAAATGGGAAAAACAGACTTTCAAGTCAGAAAAACTGAGGGTGGTGGGCTTTAAGAAGACTCCATGGGGGATCCACAGACTACATTTGTTGGGGGCATTTTGAGAAGCATTACAGCATGTACCTGATAAATGCATGCTATTAATATCTTTCTTATTACATGTTGCAGTGTACCTCTGAAAGAAGTTCTTTTAGTAAACTCTTACTTTTTGATTATTCACACTTGCTTTGATTTCACATGACCAATAAGCACCTGAGTATTCTCAATGGCTATCAAGAGCCACAAGGCTCTGTCTTCATCCACCTCTCTGTCACTTTGGAGCGCCCCCTGCCTCCAATCATGGCCACCCTTGGTAGATGCTCTTCTTCAGGTCTCCTGCCCCCCTCCAAGCCTGAATAGTGATGACTACAAGTTCTCCAATGCTAATCAAGGCTTAAGATATTAGCCAGCCAAATCTATAAAATCTTGGTATAATTAAAGTTAAGCACCTCATTTTGTGCTTCAGAAAAGCCGTAATGACGCTCTTGCTCTTTAGAAAGGGTTGGCTGAAGTCTATAGATTTTCAATAAGTGAGAATTTCTAAAGAGATTTGTTTCTCAGAGGGCCCAAAGAAAGACAATAAAAAGGATTTGAGAGTACTGCACTGGCGAGAATTGTAAAGATAATTACCCACATTAGTCACTTTTTATCCATTTTCTTTCCCCGCTTTTCGCTAAAAAACTAGAAAGGGAATTGAATACAACACTCTGTGATAATGGAACAGATCCCTTCATGAACTGTAAGTACACTTGAGATATAAATCCAAATGACACTGCTGTAACTGCCAGCCAGTGTTCAAATATTCAGTTCAAGTTAGGCGCTGAGATGACACACTGTAAAGATAGTGATCGTGGGTATTCATTAGACCTTCTCCTTGGGTGCCCTTGGGTTGGCATGGAGCTCCCCCAAGGGACTCTGTGGTGTGACTCCAGGCACTCTGCTCACAGAGTGCAGCCAACTGTGCTGCATTCTGTTGGCCTCCAGAAGCAAAGGGGCCTGGGCAACCAGAGACAAGCTGCTCCAATGCTGGCAAGGCCATTAACACTGCTCACCGTTTATGAAATCCGGGTAATCAACGATGGTACTTCATGAATACCCACTGCACCTAACCGACAGTATTTGTCAGATGTCTCTGATGTTTTCAGTGTTGCATAAAAGGACAGAACTCCTGTTGTTGAAGGACACAAACATTCGTCCATAGCACCCACTCTCTTTTTTATGTTAAATGCTAGAAAAATAAGATTAAATGCATGCTTTAATTAATATAAAAAGAAATAAGGTTTTGAAGTTCATCAAGAAATGACAAAATAAATGGTAAGGTTTAGGCATGTATACTCAGATGACAGAACTACAAAGAAAAACCAGGAAATGATAACCATCAGGACAGTAGTTACTATCAGGCAAGAAGGGAAAGGGACCACAGTGGGAATTCTGGGGTGCTGGTAATGCTTTATTTTTTTTTTTATTTAGGTGATACTTGGGTGTTTGTTTAATAATAATTTGTTAAAATGTATATTTATACTTTGTGCAATTTTTCTCTATATGTTTTTTCATAATTTAAAATATACTAATTTTTAAATTATTACTCCAAAAAAGTCCCGATGGACTGAGCTGGAGGGGGAGGTGACAGAGAGTGAAAGCACAGGGATAAAGTTGAAGAGTATTACACCAGTCCATGCATGTGATGTGGGTGACTTGAACTAGCGTGGTAGTGGAAGAAATGGTGAAACAGGCTAAGATCTGTACTGTATTTACAGGATTGAGTTTTCAGGACTTACTGATGGCTTAGCTGTGAGTGTACTGGGATGGAAGATGTTAGTGAACAAAACAGAGGCATTAAGGATGGCGCTTAGGGCTCTGGACTGACCAAATGGGTGAATGAATGGCTCCATTGAGTAAGATGGAGGAGGCTAGGATAAAAGCAGATCTTGAGAGGAAGAAAGAATAATTTGGCTATAGATAGGTTAAATTTAAGATGCTTCTGCAGTCACAAACAGAGATGTTGAGTACGGCAGTTGGATACATATTCTAGGGATTAAGAGATAAACCAAGGCTGAAATAACTTTTGGACCAAAGAGAATTTCTTTAATTTCCTAGATTGTTATTTCAACATTTTTTTTTTACCTTCTGTTCCTATTACCAATCCTATATTGTAAGGTGGGGATTCCTTTTAGTAGTTTTTAGGGGAATCATTTTCTCTTGCATTATTCTCAACCATATGTAGAATGTAAACGTGGCTGGAAGTCCTGTGCCCATGAATTGGTATAGAATCATACCTCTGGCCACTTGTCCTTCCAAAAAAATAAACAACCAGGTGCTCTGCCCAATGTTCTGCCCACTGGGAGGATTTCCCTTCACTAGTGTCCCTCAGAGTGTCCCAGAGAGGGGCTGCAGTGCTGTAGCTAGCTGCCACTTTCAGGTGGTGTCTGCATATCATGCAGAACCATCTGTAAACCAGGCTCAAATTCTCTCCTCCCCAGTCAGTTGATTGTAGAGAACTTCCCATGATGTTCTAAGTTTGGGCTGGGAGAAAGAAGGTGATGGAGAAGGAGTGGCCACCAGGGGCATTTGGGCCACTTTCTCATGTAACTTACCTGTGCCTCCTGGGTCTGCTTGAGGCTGATCTCATATATATCACTTCTGTTTGATGACGGAATGTTGATGTACATGAACACCTTTACAGCGTGGTGGGTCAGACAACACCCAGTTCATGATGGGCAGTGCGGGTCTCGTGGTAACTTGGTGACCATGGGTAAGGGTTCAGTCTCTACTACAGCTTAGTAGCAAGCAAGTTTCTCAAACAGAGAATAATTATCCACAGAGGACGTCAGGACTTTGCTCCAACATCCTAAGGCCTGTGCTGTGATTCACCTAGAGAGGCCTGTCAGAGTCTCCAAACAGCAGCCTTATCTGCTGGTGACACTTCAAGCCCCATTGGATCATAGGGCCCAGGTGGCAGAGCACTTTGCCTGGCAGCCTGCACCTGTCACAGAGCCTTCTCTTGTTCTGGATTCAACTCAAAATAAGCAACTTTTTTGAGGTCAGCCACTAAATAGGCTGGGGTCACACACTCTAATGAGGAACATGTTGCCTCCAAAATTCTAAGAGTCTCACCAGGCATTTTGCTTCTTTTTGGGTTTTAGGAGGGACCGTATGGGACAACTGATTCTTCATCTCAGAAAGGATGTCTTGATATGCCCCACACTAATGGACCCCTAGGAATTTTACTGAGGTACAAATCCTCTAAATTTTTGTTGGATTTATTTCTCACCCTCCAGCATGTGAATGTCTTACCAATAAGTCGAGAGTAGCTGCTACTTCTTGCTCACTAGGTCCAATCAGCATAATGCCATCCATGTAATGTACCAGTGTGATGTCTAGTTGGAGAAAAAGGTGATCAAAGTCCCTGTGGACTAAATGATCACATGAAGCTAGGGGCTGATATACCCCTGCAGTAGGACAACATTGACTCCACTGTACTTCTCTGATTGAATAGGGTGCTTTGTCTTCTGTGTCCTCCTTCTGTGTGCTAAACTATCCCAAATTTACTCCTTAGGACAGACCTTTCTCTCTCTCTCCATATAAGGCATGCTTTGGAATTCTTATAGTAATTTAATAATGCCCCTCCCCAAATATGTCCACATCCTCATCCTGGACCCCACAAAGGCTACCTTACATGGAAAAAGGGACTTTATAGATGTCACTAAGTTAAAGATTTTGAGATGGAGAGATTATATTGGATTATCTGGGTGGACCCGATGTAATCACAATGGTTCTTTTAAGGATGAAGTAGGAGGAGGCAGAGTTGGAGGTGATGGGATGGAAGCAGAGATTGGAGTGATGTGTTATATAGATGGTGGAAGGGTCAAAAGCCAAAGAATCAAAGCAGCACCAAAAGCTGAAAAAAAATCAAGGAAACAGATTCTTTCCTCAAAGCCCCCAGAAAAAACCAGCACTGTCAACGCCTCAACTTTAGCCCAGTGAAACTGATTGTAAACTTCTGCCTGCAGAACTGTAAGAGAATAAATTTGTACTGTGCCGTTTCAAGGCACTAAGTGCATGGTTATTCGTTATAGCAGCAATAGGGAACTAGTATACTGAGGCCCTTAACCCAGTGAAGCCAGCTTGATGTAAATTAACAAAAGGAATGATGGAGAACAATTGCCCTTTGGCAATACCAAGTGACAGAAACAATTCAACTTCCGCCTATTATCATGTGTAAAAATAGGCTGGTAGCTTCATATCATCCCATTTTCCAAAGAAGCCCTGTATTCGTTTTCTACTGCTGCTGTAACAAATTTTCACAAACTTAGTAGCTTAAGACAACACAAATTTATTTTATAGTTATGCAGTCATAAATCTGACATGGGTCTTGCTCGCCTAAAATCAAGGTGTTGGCAGGACTGAGTTATTTTCTGGAGGCCCGAGGGCAGAATCTGTTTCCAGCTTGTAGAGACCGCCCACATTCCTTGGCCCGTGGCTCCATCCTTCATCTTCAAGGCCAGCACTGGCCGGTTTGGTCCACACATGGAATCACTCCAGTCTCCTTTGTTGTTTCCATTTTGTTCATTGAAGGACTTTTATGATTAAGCCCACCCACATAATCTAGGAAAATCTCCCTAAAGTCAGTTGATTAGCAACCTTAATTCCATCTGTGACATTAAATCTGCTTTGTCATGTAAGGTAACATATTCTCAGGTTCCAGGGATCAGCACATGGATTTCTTTGAGGTGCCATTACTCTGCCTATTACAAGCCTTAAATATGGATATAACAATAAATTTTGGATTTCTCTACTATCTGTAATCATTGAGTTTTGGGGTTTGCTGTTTTTCTCTCATGTTCTTGGCCCTCTCACTTATTTGGTGATTCATGGTCAAGTTCATCTTCTGTGGGAGATTTCTTTTACAAACTTCTTGGACCACAGAGACTTCAGAGATCATGGCTGTTTGGGTTTCTCTTGAGGGGGTCTTGGCATCTGTGGTGGTTTCTCAGACAGTGAAGACCATGGTTTCTCAGCATTGTGGGGCAGAATCCTTCGAGAGAAGCCTGTGTACTTCCAGGATGAGATGCCCTCCTCGGCTGTTTCCACCTCTCCCACAGCCTGACTAGCACCAGAAGGGTCTATTTGTGTTTCCGGAAACATAAGAGTCTCTTTCCATTTCCAAGCTTATTAGATCTTCCTTTAAGAGACTGTAAAGCAAAAGAAGAAACATGTATGAGAGGCCAAATAACATCATTATAGGGTAATAAGGAATCCACTTGTTGTTGGGCAAGTGAAATTAGTCATGTCTCTTGGGTAACCTTTCTATATCCCATACCAGAGGTCTTTCCCAGTTCTTTGTAATAATAAAAGCTGACACTTATAGCACTTATTATGTGCCTGTAACTGTCTAAGCACTTGGAATATATTGACCCATTTATTTCTTGTGACAACTATTAACATCTCTCCTTTGCAGATGGGTTTACAAAAAGGTTAAATGATGATCCTAGATTATGCATTTTATTCTGAGAAACTCAACATGAAAACAAAGACCTTGGATATGGAGGTGTAGGCAATGCCAAGAAAAACTGCTCACGGTTTTCACCTATTTAGCTTTCAAGCATTTATGTCTTTCACCAAGTCAAGTAACAGCTGCAAGGAAGCGAGAGGAAATTCTGGGTGGAAGGCATGCACCATCTGTTTGGGGATGGATATGTGCCTCTCACTGCCGAGGCTGTCACTCATTCCCAGCTGGTAGTTCTGATGATCTTGGCTGGCAAAGGTGTTTGCCCCAATCTTCATCAGGAGCAGGAGTCACCTCGTGGTCAGTATGTTGCAGCCACAACCCCTCAGGCAGTGGCAGGGATCAACGTTCATTGTGGCTTGGTGTGTAGCTCCATGTTCTGATTAGAGAGGCTGAGCATTCTGGGTGCAGCTCATAATCTGTTGGTTTGCAGTTGTATCAGCCCTTTTCTGGTTGGCTACATCCATTTACATAAGCCATTACATCATTATATATGCATTGTTGGCTAATTATTCCATTCCTTATCAATGCATTCCAGAACTTTTCTAAACATGTGTATGACTTTGGAAGATAGCAGGTGTTTGTCTCTTTCGAGTGAGATAGTCATATGCTAAGACTTAATGGGGTACATGGGTATGATTTTCATTACTTTTGGAAAAAAAATTGCTTACCAGGAAAAGAATGTTTTTGATAGGAAAACTTGTTTCCTGGTTTTTTTTTTAAAGCACAGCAGATAGGTTTTCATTCATTCCTATTAAAATGTAGGTTGTGGCATTCTTCAATCACACACTGCTAGTTAGTGACAGATATAGGATTCATCTCCAAGAAGTCTACTTGCAGAATACACATTCTTACTTACTATATTATACTGCCTCTCTGTCTGGAAATAACATTTCACATTGAACTAACTACTCCTAAGTATACAGACCATAGCAGGAGAAAATGGAAGTTATCACAGGGCAGGCTACAGATGTTTTGGGAGCAGCATCCAGGGGACCCTGGTATGTAAGAGATATCTTATAAAGCAACTGAAAACTTCAATGGGGGGTTGCTAAGAAACTGATATGTAGGGGATCTTTAAATTACTATACTTTTCCTATCTTATAATAAGTTGTTATATTTACTTTAAATAAAAGTTTCTCTGATACAATGTGATTAGTATAATTTCAGCTGTTGGAATTGTTGACCACTTGTGGCTTTACAAGAAAAGATGCACTTGGGTTTCTGGATGAACCTTCAGCTAAGAGAACGTAACACTTCTACAGAGAAATCTGGGCTCCTGGAACTATGACATAAAAATAACTTATCTTCCTCTAAGACCAAGGTGAGGAAATGATACTGTCCCAGCCAAACTATAGCTCTGGCTTGTGCTCGTGGATTTGCAGAGGAGGCATCACACAGGGAATCAAAGAATAACTGGGCTTAGTAGATCTGAACTACTACTACCAGTAAACTTGGATCTCGGACAGATCAACAGGAAGTATATGGATAGAATAACCCTCAAGCCTAATTGAAATATGGAACCTGTGTAAGTTTATGATTGTGTAAATTTCAGAGTGTCCATGTGATCTCCATGTGTGAAAAAAAACAAACATCAGAAAATAGTCCAGAAGATAACTGTCCTTGGAGTTGGCTTTGTTGTTTGTGTCAATACGGCCTAAGAGAGAGCTATATGCTCACATTTTGTAGTACTTGGATATGATTTTTGTGAAAACATTTTTGAAAATAAGATGCTATATAACTGAGCCTCAACAATAGTTCTGGGAGATAGGGTTTATAAAGAATCCTGAATTAGCAGATGAGGAAACAATTAAACCCAATCTTTCTTTGAGTAAGATTCCTGGTACGTGCAAAATGGTGGATATTTATTCCCAGTCCCTATCGCTGTTATAAAGGAAGTTGTGAGGAGAAAGCTATCAACAGTGGCTGTGAGTTCTTGTTTGACCCTTTATGGGTGCCACATAAGAGAACGGAACTAACATTCAAGGAGTGCTTACAAAACACCTAGGTCTTTCGATCCTCATCACAAATGCTGCAGTAAAACTAAAATTTCAGGCTTACAGAGCTGAAGCACATCTATTAAGATCAGCCTACTAGCAGTTGTCAGAGATGTGATTCAAGCCCAGGTTTGTTTGACTCCAAGCTTTGCTCTTGCCATTATGGTACAGTACATTCCTCATGGAATTGTGTTTAGCCACGAAAGATTAGGTAATGAGATCTGCCTTTTCATGTTTAGAGCTCAACATTAGTCCATATAAACCCAAAGTTTGTAAATATTTAATGTTAAGTACTGTTAGTACTTTCCAGTGGAGGAGGAAAAAAGCAATTTCCAATTGATTGACTGCATTTCCAGACATGGTTTACCAGTAGTTTCAGGCAATTTAGTTTTTTAAAAATCTCTATCCAGCAGAGATTTCCTTATTTATTTATTTTTACTGATAAACAGACACAATAGATACATTTTGAACTAGCCTGAATATTACTACTGATTTCCATGATCTATGAGTAATTGGCCACTGGGAGACAAATGAGCTATTCCTATGCCTCCCATTGGGTGAGAAGGCCATTTTCAAGGGGGTAGAAAGTGAGTTACGGACATCTAACATATCATGTTGATTCACACCCACTCTTCAATGCTTTTGTATGCTCCATGTTAAGAACTTAGAATTCAAAACCAGAAGAATGTTGTGGACTTATTTTAGTTGTAGTGATGGATTTTTCCTATACCTTTTGTCATTTGTCTACTGTGAACAATGGCACAAATTTGTAAGACAGATGGGTAATCTTAAGAGTTATAATCTATAACTCCAGACTCGATGGAAATGAATGCCACTCATGATTCTAATTGTGTTCTTGAGCTTATTGTATTTAGTTGGTAGTTCCAAATAAGCTCACCTATACATTTAAATGGTAATAGTAACATCACACTAATTATATTTAATAATGAACATGTGAAACAACAATTTATCACCTGGTTTAATATTCTGCTTGACTCCTCTAAATCTTGTTTCTCTTAAGACACAGAATCTCTGTGTCCACTCTATTGGAATAATGCTGTTTGTGTATATGTCTACAATGCTTACTTTACTATTGAACAGTACGTATGAAATGGAGACTTCACTGCGATCATCCCATTTATGGATACATCCCTTTTGATGGCAGACCAAAAATATATATATAAAAACAACAAAACAAAAAAAGTAGATATAGGCAGGGGAAGAGAGAAAAAGTACTTGAGTTGCTGAAAAATGGCACCTAAAGGTGAGTGACACCAGTCAGGTGTTTATCTTAGTTTGAGAAGTGGGGTGAGAGGATAAGCTAAAAAATCCTCAACAAAATCTGTAAAATTTTGTAACAAATATTTTGTAAATAAAGGTACATTTAGCTTCAAGTTCCAATTTTCCTTATGTATGGAAACTTTTGGGACACCCTGTAGAACAGAAAATAATCATAATTTTAATAGTTCAAATTTATTGCACTATTGTCATTTCAATTTTACAGAGGGGAAACTGAGACACAGGATGGTTAAAAAGCTGGCTCAAATTTGCACAGTAAGTGGCAGAGCTGGAATTCCAATCCTGGCAATCTGAACCATTGTTTAAAATGGGGGATTAACCCTGGCGCAGTGGCTCACGCCTGTAATCCTAGCACTCTGGGAGGCCGAGGCGGGTGGATCGCTCAAGGTCAGGAGTTCGAAACCAGCCTGAGCAAGAGCGAGACCCCGTCTCTACTAAAAAAAAAAAAAAAAAGAAAGAAATTAATTGGCCAACTAAAAATATAGAAAAAATTAGCCAGGCATGGTGGTATGTGCCTGTACTCCCAGCTACTTGGGAGGCTGAGGCAGAAGGATTGCTTGAGCCCAGGAATTTGAGGTTGCTGTGAGCTGACGCCAGGGCACTCTAGCCTGGGCAACAGAGTGAGACTCTGTCTAAAAAAAAATAAAAAATAAAGTGGGGGATTAACAAAACACACAGAGTGTTAACTTACAGGGAGGGGAAAAATGACCAAGTGATACCTGGGAAAAAAATAAGACTGCATTTAAAAAAATTACCAATGGGCTAATTATAGTTATGTATCACTGACACCGCGCTTTGTATCTGTTAGGTCTTTTAATCCCGCTAACAATTCTGTGAGGTAGATACTGCGAGTTCCATTTTTCAGAAGAGGACACTTAATACACAACACTTTCTCTGCTTGCACATTTAAATAGCTGGCTCTGGAGCAAGACAAGGAAGACAGAGGGAGATCTGGCAACACAGTGGAGCAGGGCAAGGTAAGCAGGCTGAAAGTGAGAAATGCAGGAAAAGTTTCCCATTTAGGAAGAAGCTGGTTCCAGCTTTCAAATCTCTCCAGCCAGCCCGCCAAGGCGTCACAAAGCCCGCCCCTCGGCCACAAAACCACGCCCCCTTCCCGGGCTGTTCACGGAGTTCCCAATACGTCCCTCCTTCTCTTTGGCCCCGCCTGCCCCGCCTCGCATCATTTCCTGTGCGCTGAGTGCTGATTGGTCCAGCGGTCGGAAGTGAGGGCGGGCGGAGGGGGGCCGTTGCCGCAGTGACAGTGCTCGGGGAGTCCGAAGATGGCGGCGTCGCGTCGCTCTCAGCATCATCACCACCATCATCAACAACAGCTTCAGCCCGCCCCAGGGGCTTCGGCGCCGCCGCCGCCACCTCCCCCACCACTCAGCCCCGGCCTGGCCCCGGGGACCACCCCAGCCTCCCCCACGGCCGGTGGCTTGGCCCCCTTCGCCTCCCCTCGGCACGGCCTAACGCTGCCGGAGGGGGATGGCAGTCGGGATCCGCCCGACAGGCCCAGATCCCCGGACCCGGTTGACAGTACCAGCTGTTGCAATACCACCAGCACAATCTGTACCGTCGCCGCCGCTACTGGGGTCCCGGCAGTTTCTGCTTCACCTGCCGTTGGGGTCGCTCCCAGCCCAGCCGGCGGTGGCAGTAACAATTCACCGTCGTCCTCTTCTTCCCCGACTTCTTCCTCATCTTCCTCTCCATCCTCCCCTGGATCAAGCTTGGCGGAGAGCCCCGAGGCGGCCGGAGTTAGCACCACAGCAACATTGGGGCCTGGGGCAGCGGGACCTGGGACAGGGGTCCCAGCAGTGAGTGGTGCCCTACGGGAACTGCTGGAGGCCTGTCGCAATGGGGACGTGTCCCGGGTTAAGAGGCTGGTGGACGCGGCAAACGTAAATGCAAAGGACATGGCCGGCCGGAAGTCTTCTCCCCTGCACTTCGCTGCAGGTCAGAGACTTGTACATTTGTTTATTAAGCGTTTTGGGGTTGGGGATTGGGGTCCGGCTAGGAAAAGAAAACAGGCTCTTGTGAGGGAGCAAAGTGGGGGCGTGGTTATGGTTCTTTAACACCTCACCAGAAGGCTAGAGGTTCCTTTCTTTTGATTGTGCCTGGGTGATGGGGGCGTGGTTGGGGAGATTGTGTGAATCCTAGGATCCTTCTTTACTTCTTTAGTGTTTGAATAGTTATACTTGTACGTATTCCAAAACTACTTGCAGTTGGTGGCCTCTGGGTATGGATATATTTAAACTTTTTCAGTACTGAGTGTGTGGTAGATTTAAGCAACTTTAGAGTAGTTTTGTTGTTTGTGTGCTTGTTTATTTCGTTTTTAGAGTGGTATATCTATTGCAGACAGTCCAGACCAAAAGATGTTAAATGCAACTCAACAAGTGTTTAAGGATCTATCATACAGTCTTGGTAACTTAACGAAAGACATAAATGAAGTTTTTGAAAATTTCCCTTTTTTCAAGGAGTGTACAGTCTAGTTGGGGAGACCAAAATATGCCCATATGAAACCACTGGAGAAGAATATTTGGATGCATTTTGTGATGACGGAAAATATATAGGCTTTGATGTTGTGGACACCGCTACTTGTCTCAGTTGCTTGTCTTCTCATGGGCAAAACTCATATCCTAAGTTTTCGAGAAATATCTGGTGCAAAGTTCTCCCCCAAAAAGTGTGAGTTCCTGAACTCTGGACCACACACTTTGCATTTTTGTCGGCCTTTTTTTTTTTTGAGCAAGTAGTTGACTGTTTTCTTTTAAAAACACCTAATAATATTTTTATAAAATACAGAGAAATGTAAGACAAAAGGAAAGGACTGTAATCTCACTGCCCAGGTACCTATTATTGATATTTAAAAATAAAGATAATAATGTTATATACATTAGAAGCATTATATTAGAAATACATATATTGTATGTACATTATAAACTTCAAGTAGGACAGAAAGATACAAAATGAAAAGCACCACAGAGACACAAACCTCAAAGATAACCTGTTAAGTTTTGTGCTACATTTCTTACATCACTCCTTCAATTTGTTCTGTTAACAGTAAAACATGTCGACTTATGGTATGTATTATTTAACTTGTTTTTTTACCCCATCTGGAAAGATACTGTTCTCCTTGTTTTACAGATGACAAAAGTGAAGTGCATATTGTTTAAGTAAGTCCAAATTCACTCAGGAAATAGTGGAAACTGGATTTGAATTCAGGCAGTTTGATTTTAGAACTTGTGGAATCAAGCTTAAACTGTCATAATATATACTGGGGTTAAGGTCACTTTTCCTTTTTGTGAGTAAGTGCAGTGCAGAGTTTCTAATTTTTGCAGTGTTTTGGGAGAAGTAGTAATCAGGGGCTTAAATGTAAAAGAGTAGCTTTCATGTATTTTTTATTGCAGCCCATACTTAGAAATACATTTTACATTGTCATACACATGCAAATGAATCAAAAGTTTCAGGAAACGATACTTTTCGCTTACTACATGTGTTGTACTCTGATGTTTTATATTATTTCATTTCATTTTTAGCAAATGCTGTTTGTGATCCATTAATGGATCATAACCAGTGATATGAGAAACACTTAATGGAAATCATTATTACGTTACTGGATCCATTCTTGAGACACTAATAGACACTACTATTAGGAACGTAGTGAATGGAATCATAAACTGGCTTTCATCTAACTAGGTATTTATTTGCTCAAGGGTCTTGCTTGTTTTAGATAAAATAGCATTTCTTTTTGTTTACCCTAAGTGAAAGATATAACGCTGATTTTATAAATCAGCTGAGGTTGTTTACTTTTATGTACTTTATTCCAAATTTGATAATTTTAACAAATTGTTTCACAAATCTTGTCATTTCTCACGATACCTCATTAAAAATAATCACTAACAAATGTAACTAATTATATTTATTTGTGTATTAATGTACACAAATATTTATTTAGGGTTAGTCACACAGAAAATAGTGCTTGTCTCTCAAATCACATGTTTTCTATTTGCCACAATAGTTACTTTTATTGTTTCAGGATTTTATGTATACCCAGATAAACTGGAATACAAACAGTAAAACAGTCTTATAATTATGTTGTAGTTATGAGAACCTAACTTTGAGCTGGCTTTTTTAGAAAAAAGTTTTTTTAACTCAGTTGTGGAAAACAGACAAAACAATAATAAAACTCTACATGATATAAAACCATAATACGCTGTAGTCGATTTACCACACTTCCATGTTTGTATGCGTAACATTAAGTTTTTTTAAAGCTTGCCTTCTCCATCATGTAGAGGCTGAATAATTAAAAATAATTACCAATTAACTGTTAGTTGGCTATTTTGATAGTCAATTAATAGCTGTTTTAAGGATAGAAAAATTGGTACAATCCCTTGGATGGAAAAGTTTAAAAATTATAGTTTATTTGTTGCACAAATATTTTAGTACTTACAGGTCAAGTGTTAAATACTGGCGCAGTTGTGGAGTGGCAGAAAGTCCTTTCCCTTAAGGAGCTTACAGTCTAGTGGGGTTAAACAACATCAACAACACAACAAAAACCTACAAAGTACATAACCTGGAGTGATAGGAAAAGTACATTTTACTGTCTGTTGCGGTATGTAATGAGAGTTCTTATCCTAGCTTTAGAGCAGTTAAGGAAGTTTTTCTAGATAAAGAGATTTTTTAAAGTAGAAATTTAAAGCGTGCACTCAAGCTAGCTGAGCAAAGGTTGGAAGGGAAAATGTTAACTAATTCCTTTATTCCTATTTAAAAATGAGTTTATAGTTCTATAGAATGACGTGAAACTATTTTTTAAGATCTCAGACATGGTATGAAGCCATATTTAAATCCTTATGACTTTATTTATATTGCCGTGAGTTGCCATATTCTTTCCATCAGTAGAATTAAGAATCCTTTCTATCCCATCTTGGATTGTGATAATTATTGTTTAAAATGTGGCTTAGAGGGGGAGGAGGGGATGGGTATATACATACATAATGAGTGCGATGTGCACCGTCTGGGGGATGGTCAGGCTTGAGGCTCTGACTGGAGGGGGAAAGGGGGCAAGGGCAATGTACGTAACCTTAACATTTGTACCCCCGTAATATGCTACAATAAAAAAACGAACAACAACAAAAAAACATAAAATGTGGCTTAGAGACTGTATTAATGGAGTCATCCTAGCCTTAATTAAAACAAAATCTTAAGTTTCCATTGTTGATATAGGTTCTTAAAATACTGTTTTAATACGTTTTTAAGATGTCTGTATCAAAATGGTCCAGTCTTTTGTTGACTAGAGTTTATATAAGGCTTTCTCTTCTGCAGTTAAGATTTTTGACCCTGCTTTTCTATTGTTCAAAATATAGCAGTCAGAGAGCTTTATAAATAGTACCAATTTAGAGTGATATCATCTCCTTAGTTCAGTTCCTAGTAATGACATTTTTTACTAAAGGACTAGTATATTCTGACGAGGTTTCTATTTATAGAAGAGTTCAGATGAGGTCTTTTTTTAAAAAAAGTCTTTAACAAAGCATTAAATTCTGAGGTCTTACAGTATTTACTTCAAATTGAAGAAATTTTGAAATAGGCTTCCTGGTAATTAATTAACATATGACTTGGATTATTATATGTGATATGAGGTATTTTAGTATCAAATTCAGCAAAATAAGGATGTCAGTTTTATATTTTCATTTGATATTTAATTTGCATGGTATCTACTACAATGTACTCATTCCTGACTCTTCTCCTGATTTTTAAGCATGACCATGCTTGTCTTTTTTTTCCCCCTCACCACTGTACAAATGTAGTTCTTAGTAAAAACCACCAGGTCCTGTGAACTGTTGTCCATCCGTGGGTAAGAAAATGAGTCAGAATGCTTAAGTCCTGGAGTGGGAATCTTCCTGGACTTTTCATTGTCTGGCAACATTTTTGATAGTACTTGTAAGCAAATGCCCTGCCTTGGGGTTTAAGAACGGACTAATTTGGTAACAGAAGAAAAGAAACTAGTTTCATAATTATCTGCCCAGACTTCAAACTGTTGATTATAAACTGGATAATCTTTTACTTAGCGCTTTCTTAATGCCTTACATTTTCCTTAAGGTACTTCCTTAAAGAAAATTCACATAGAAGAACTTTTAGCTAAAAAGATGTGCGAAGTATCTCTTTTGCCTTAATATCACTCTTTGGAAGCAAATGATTTAAAGAACAAATTAGCTATGTGTAAGATGATATGTAAATGTATCTCTAATAGCAAAAAATTGGTAACAAGTCAACTTCAACAATAGAGGAATGCTTACGTAAATTATAATATTATATAATTTCTATTATGTAGCTGTCTGCATATGTTAATATATTCTTCTCTCCATCAATTTATCTTTTTTTAATGCATGTCAATATAAATTGTAGACATCTGTGCAGCTCCCCTAAATACACTCATTATCTAATATACACTCATTATCTAAAGTTCAGTATTTGTTTAAAGATAATTTTTTAATATAAAATCTGTGCAAATCGTATGTGTACATTCACTGAGTTTTGACAAGTGCAAACACCTATGTAACTCAAATTATGACTTTCCTTAGAGAATGTCATCTTAACCTCAGAAAGCTCCCTCTCAAGCTCCTATCTCAATTCCTGTCCCTACCCTGCCTTCCAGACAACCACTATTCCAACTTCCTTCCACTACAGAATAAGAGTTGCCTGTTTTAGATTTCATGAGTAGAATAATACAGTATTTACTCTTTTTCTGTAAAAAACACTTTTTCTGTAAGAAACACAATATTACACTATTTCGCTCAGTGTAATATTGTCGATTTTGTAACATGTATCCCTAGTTCCTTTTTAGTGCTGAGTGAATTTCATTGTATGAATATGCCGCAGTTTGTTTAACCCTTCTGCTGTTGATGGACCCTTAAGCTGTTTTCAGTTTTGGCTATTGTGAGTAAAGCTGCTGTGACCATTCTTATAAAATTCTTTTTGTGGACATGCTTTTTTACCTCTTGGGCAAATACTGTGTATTAGAATTGCTGGGCGTTAGAGTAGGTAAATGTCTGGTTTTATAAGAAACTGCTATACCTTTTCTTGGAGTATAGGCACTGTGTTACATTCCCATCAACAATTTATGAAAGTTGCTGTTGTTCCATATCTGAGAACATTTTGATATTCTCAGATGTTTTGTGTTTAACATGCTGGTGGGAACATGTGGTGTCTTACCGTGGTCTTATTTGTGGTCTGTTTTGCATTTCCCTGAAGTCTAATGATGTTGAAGACTTTATCATGTGTCTGTTTGCCATATATATCTTTTATGAAGTTTTGCCCATTTTTTTTATTGACCAAATTTCAGTTTTTTGGGGTTATCTTTTTATTATTGAGTTTATGAGTACTTTATGTATTCTGAATACTGGTCCTTTGTCAGATAAATATTGTGCTAATATTTTCTTCCAGTGTCTGGATTGCTGATTCATTTTCTTAATGGGGGTCCTTTGAGCAGAATTTTTAAATTTAATTTAATTTACATATTTGTTTTATGGTTATTGTTTCTGTGACCTAGCACCCCTATCCGTAGGTCACAAAGATATTCTCATGTGTTTCCCATTAAAAGCTTTATGGTTTTAGCTTTTATGTTTAGATCTATGGTCAATCTTAGGTTCATTCTTGTGTTATTTGTAAGCTTGGGTTGAGGTTTATTTTTTCTGTATAGCTATCCAGTTATTCTGATACCATTTGTTGAAAAGACCTTCCTTTCTCCATTGGATTGCTTTTTTGGCATTGTCAAAAATCAGATGTTTGCATAAGTGGAGGTCTATATCTGAACTTTTCATTCTGTCTCATTATCCATTTGTTTTTATGCTGGTGTTACATTGGCCTGATTAGTGTAGCTTTGTAGTCAGACTTGAATTTGGATAGTGTAAGTATTCCAACTTGGCACATCTTTTTAAAGACTGCTTGGGATGTTCTAGGTCTGTTGCATTTTCATTGAAATTTTACAATCAGAGTGTCAATTTCTATACCAGGGTATGCTGGTATTATGACTGAGATTGTGTTGTGTTGACAGGCTAATTGGGGAAAATTAAGGGCCAGGTATTCTACTAGAGCATGTTTTGGTATTAGTCCCTCTAGGTTCAATTTGTTCTTTTCTTTGCTTTTATGTGTATTGGAACTTTGCCTTTCTTCTAAATTTCGCACTTGTATTTTTGTGTGTGTGGTAAGATATACATAACATTTACCATTTTAACCATTGTTAATGTACTTAATTCAGTGGCATTAACATTCACCATGTTGTATAAGTATCACCACTGTCCATTTCCAGAAATTTTTTATCATCCTAAACGAACTCTGTATCCATTAAAGTATAACTGCCTATTCTGCTCTCCCCCTAGTTCCTGATAACTGTCACTTACTCTTGAATCTTTAAAAAAAAATTAGCTTTATTTCTTTTCGATTAAAATTTTTTTCTCCTTTTATCTTCCATATCTTTTAAGGCAGGAGTTGGGAAACTTTCTGTAAATGGCCAGACAGTAAATATTTTAGGCTTTGTGACTCTATGGTCTCTTTCACAGCTACTCAGCCTTCTTTTGTGCCAGGAAAATATCCATAGGCAATACATAAATGAACGGATGTGGTTGTGTTCTAATCACATTTTATTTATGAAAACAGGTGATGGGCCAGATTTGGCTAATGGGTTGTAGTTTGTTAATCCTATAATAAGACATTATCCGTGATATTTTTTTCACTTTTGAATTTTCTTTAGTCTTTTCTTCTTGAAATGATTTTTTTCTTTTATTTTTAATTATTTCCTGAATTCTGTCATCTTATTTCTAATTCAGGCATATACTATTCTTTCATATCTTGTGTCGATTTCATATTATCTTTTAGCTAGTGTTGAAATGATCATAGTTTTGTTGGCAATCTCTTCTGGTATTTATTAACTGTCTGTATGGCTGTTACTCTGCTCAAATTCTTCTTACAAGAATTTTGCATGGGATGGATAGTTTTTTTTTATTGCTCATTTTTATCGAAATTAATTGCTAAATAATTTTAAGGATAAAAATAAAGGTGTGAGATGTTGAGGGTAACTCCCCTTGTCCCTTTATCTCATGTTGGACTTGTAGCTCTGGCCTAGAATAGATGAGGTTGCTCAGTAAGGTTTGCAAGGTCATATTTTACAGTAGTATTAAATTGTGAAACATGACCATTTTATACCTCAGTTTATATAACCTATATGATGTTTTCTGGGGAGCCTTAACCAGAGACATTCTGCTAAGTCTCTTCCTCATAGTCTGTTTACATGGGAGTCTTTTTGGTAAGATTAGTCTAGTCACCTGTGGGGTATCTCCTTCCCCGCAATGAATTGAATAAATCACAGGCCAGGTGTTCCTTCCAGACTTGAAGTGATTCTTTGCCATTTAAGAGGCCGAAGAGATATATCTGGAGGCTAGAAGGCATATATCATCAAGGGCCAAGTTGTGAGCATAAATATGTTAAAAAATGTGATCTTAAGCTTAGAGCCCGGAAAAAGAAAAGTAATCAAGCAATATAAATGATTTTGTAAAAATATGTTTTATTGGAATGTTAGGTTTATTTTTGGAAAGGAATAAACATAATCATGAGCCTTGTGATGAAATGAGGGGGAGAACAATAGAGTAGTTTAGTCTTAAATATATTTAATAGCCTCCTTTTGCTTCATAGACAAAGAAGTCATTTGGATAGTTGACTATAAAATATGTAGTCGATAAAATGGAAGAGACCCTACTTCTTAAATTCTTATATTTCCCCTATGTCAGGGTCCTTGAAGTTACTTTGGGTTATGATTATTCTTCTGACAGATAAGCTCAGGAAGTTTTGATGTAGCGCTTATCTTTGGGGGTGGGGGCGGCGTGTAATATCCTACATTATTAATGTGGGTTTATAATAAGCATTGAGTAGGATTAGTCAAGATGAAGATGGATCAGAGTCTGAGGACTATGTGAAGCCTCCTCTTATAGGGCTTAATAAAATAAGTGAAGCATACATGAGAAAGAAATGTCTAGAGATGAACTTTTAGTTTACTGGAGATTAAAAAGTATTGTACTCTTTAAAAGAAAAAAGAATTAAGTAGGGTGGGTTTCTTAGGGATTTCCACTAAAGCCGAGGTGCTCAGGATAACTTTGGGCCTCATTCTAAAAAGAAATCATTTTGATTTTGAGTAATTGGGGAAAGTTTTGAGTATTTTGTTTTTGTGTGCCCACTGTCTCACTTTTTCTTTTTTTTCTTTTTTAAGGCTTTATCAGATGTCCCAGGTTGCTTTTCTCCACAATGAGTTTGCTGGGTTCTTTTGTGGAAACTTGTTTTGCCAGTTTGTTCAGGTATCTCTTTATAGAATTAAAAGAGCTTGAGGTTAAACCTTTTTATTTATTTTTTTTTTTTTGAGGCATTTTTTTGGAGTGTGTCAGCTCCCCATTCAATTTAGACAAGCGATTTTTTTTTTTAATGCTAGGAAAAGGGGAAATAACGTGATGTAAAATTTCTTCTTCCTTTTGCCTTTTGGGTATAACAAATTAAACTGCTGGTAGGTTGCAGATTATTTTTATTTGTGTCTTTAGACTTGCAATTCTTCTAGGGCAAATAAAAAAAATTTGAAGAAGCATTTCGTAGTTAGCAGGTGATTTCCATAAACTACAAATCCAAATTGAAAAAAAATGTTTTGAATTTACTGATTAACCGAAAAACCTTAAAGCTGTAGTTTCCAGGCCGGGCGCAGTGGCTCACGCCTGTAATCCTAGCACTCTGGGAGGCCGAGGCGGGCGGATCGCTCAAGGTCAGGAGTTCGAAACCAGCCTGAGCAAGAGCGAGACCCCCGTCTCTACTATAAATAGAAAGAAATTAATTGGCCAACTAAAA
>CAUYRT010044815.1:0-28480 GCA_963574885.1 Lepilemur ruficaudatus | reverse complement strand
TATATACAATTGTTTATACAATATATACAAAAATATATATATATATATGTACAAAAAATTAGCTGGGCATGGCACATGCCTTTAGTCCCAGCTACTTGGGAGGCTGAAGCAGAAGGATTGCTTGAGCCCAGGAGTTTGAGGTTGCTGTGAGCTAGGCTGATGCCACGGCACTCTAGCCCGGGCAACAGAGTGAGGCTCTGTCTCAAAATAAATAAATAAAGAAAATAAAATGCAGATAACAGCACCTGCCTATAGGGTCACTGCAAGGACTGAACGAGTTCACACATCTGTGAAGTACTCAGGACCGAGCCTGGCACGCACGCAACGAGAGTGCGATAGCTTTTATTATCTCCATTGTACAGATCACAAAACTGAGGTCTCCCCTTCGGCATCTCTGGTAAGAGCAGCAGCGGGTCATGTTTCCTGAGTGTTTACTCTGCTCCAGGCACATACAGGGGGAGGCAGGAACTATATTTGCACATGTCACACCCACAAGCTCTACTCTTAACCATTACCCGGTGAACTGTGTTGCAGAACTGGGAACCAGCATTATTGGAGGCCACATATTACTCAGGGAGCAACGGGTATAAAGGAGTCAAGACTGCAAATGAGAAGCTTGAAGTAAAGACCCAGGAGATTCGGGGTGTCACTCCAAGGGCTGAAAGTTTGCCTGGGTTACATGGAGTGTCGCCCATAAAGAAGGCTGCCAGGGTCCAGCTGGGCAGAAACAGCAGGAATAGGCCCAGAGCTGGGCAGAGCATCAGGTTTATGCTGGAGGTCCTGGCCACAGGCCAGGGATGGAACAGGGTGGCCGAGAGCACGGATTCTGGGGGCAAATGCAGCCCAGCCACCGATTGACTCTAAAACCCTGGCAATGGGCTCTATCTCCCTAACCTCAGTTTTCTCATCTGAAAAATGGGGAGAAAAGAATAAGAAGACCAAACCTCACGGGATTAATGTGGTGAGTTAATGCATGCAAAGTGTTCACCAGCGCCTGGGGACCTAAGCATAGATGATGGGGGTGCTCCTCAGGAGTGTGCAGGGACGTGTTCTGGGGGATCTGGAGGCAGACTGACGGGGTTCTAACCCAGCCCCTGAAATGAATGATCTTGGATGAGTTCCCTAAGTTTCCTGGTCCCTGTTTCCTCACTGGTAAAATGGGAGTGATAACTACCGACCTCCCAGAGTTGCGGTAATGCAGAGAGAATTTAAACACTTAAGCGCTTAGCACGATGCTTGGCACAGAGATAAACGTGCTCAATCATTGGCATTATTATTGCTGCTAACCCTTAAATAGGGTCTGAGCACAGAAGCCACCCTCTGGCAGAACATCACCGGCAGATGCTGCAGACTCAGCATTGGGTGTGGATGGTACGGGTGTTAGCGGGGGTAGGTTGTGGACCCGAGGCCGGGCAACACCCTGAAGCCACGCCCTTTGCACGGTGTTGGGGTGTCCCCCTCCCAGGGGTGCCCCCGGGACCCAGCAGGGACGTCCCCAGGGGTGTCAGGTGCACTAGGCCGAGAGGTGTCAGCCGGGCCGGTAGGCCCAGGGCTATCGCCCCGGCAGTGCCGCAGACTCCCCAGCCCCTTACCCGCCCATCCCCCTGCCTCAGTTTCCCCCGGCTTCCCGGCTCCTGAGGCTCGCAGCCCCCCAGGGGCGGGCCGGGGCCGTTAGCCCAGGAGCGATGCGGAGAAATCAAGACCCCACCGGAAGGAGGCGGCGGCACCACCGCGCCCAAGGGGCGAGCTCGAGCCCCGCTTCCGCGGGCCCGCGCGGCCCCGCCCCAGCCCCGATCCCGCGGCACCTGAGCTGCGGCTCATGCGCTTCTCCCAGCCGGGCGGCAGCTTCTCCTCGTCCGCCATCTTCCCTCCTGCCGCAGGGCCCGATCCGCCTCTGCCGCGCCACGGCTCGCCTGCGCCCGCCCGCCGCCGCCGCCTATTGGCTCAGAGAGCCCCGCACCAGGGCCTGAGGGCGACGCTCATTGGGGGTTCCGACCGTCCGGACCGGCTCTCTGGCCTTACATTGGGCAGAAGCGAGGGTTGGCGGACCCGCCCACGTTTTGGCTGAGCCCCGCCCTCGGCCGGCCTCGCCCCTGCCCCGCCCCTGCTCTCCTGGCTCCTCAGTGGTGGGGAAGGGACTCGAGCCCGCCCTTCTCAACGCCCTTTGGCGAGCGCCAAAAAAGTCCCGACCTCTTCTTGGCGCCCTTCCCGCAGAGCCCTTCCGCGCGGCATAGACCTTATTGATTGGCTAAGGAGGCACCGATTCCCGCCTTCCTGCGCCGTTCCGGGAGGTCCGCAGGCCCCTAGACCCCCATGCGGAAGCGCCTGGCTGGTGTAGAGGTAACGGCGGCCGACGAGGTACTTGGAAGGGGTGGCGGGGGCCTTTGCTGTTGCTATAGCAACGCAGTTGCCTTGGAGATGAGCACCTAAGTGCCCGAAGTCTAAATTTGACTCCTCCATCCTCCTTCTTCCCACCTGTTTCCTCCAGATGTCCAAAGCTAACCCAGCCCCTTTTACTTTTTGCAAGGCTAACCTGTTCCCTGGGCTACTGACCCAAATGCCTTCCACGTCGTTTGCAACCTGCTGACTTCCCTTATTCCCCCTCAGTCTGGCTCCTTCCTCCCGTGAGGGTGACTGGTGGGTGCTGGCACTGACACTCACATGAGAACATGAGAGGAGGTGCGGGTGGGAGGAGGATGAGCTCAGTTTGAGCCAATTTAAAATAGAGTTTCGGAGTCGTGGGACATGAGGAGGTAACCGAGGACCCAGGGCCAGGAAACGGTGGGCTGCAGGTAGATATAGGAGTCAAAGACACCAGCAAGGAAGAGTTTACCTACAGCACAGACCCTTATGTGACCGTTAAAAAGAATGAGGCTCGGCGACGTGAACTCAGAGGGAAACATATACGCAACACGTGGGAGAAGGTTAAGAGCACTCCGGAGCCAGACTTGGGTTCAAAGCCTGGCTCCAGCCACTAGCTATGCCCTTGAACACATTCCTCCACCTGAGCACTTCAGCTTCCCTGTCTGCGGAGTGGGGTGAAGCAATAATACATACCTCTACTGTTTGATGTAAAGATTAAACAAATGAGGGAATCGATATAAACACTCAAAACAGCACCTGGCCCATGGCAAGGACATGAAGATGTTAGCTGTTACTATTTGCTGAGTGAAAAAGCAAGTCCTAGTACAGCACAGCAATGACAGTGAGTATGAAAACATAACAAAACCGAAAAAATCAACAGAGAAAACGAATTAAAAAGAATGAATGGATCACTTACAGAAAGGTAGCAAAGTTACAAAGCATGAAAAGGCAGGCTACCGAACAATATGAGTATTAGAGTATGTACAATGACCTCAACTGTGTAAAAACACAATTTATATCGCAGCAAATTTCTGGATTCCTTCAAATATGTTAATGACTACCATTGGTGATGCAGGTGAAGGAAGAAATGAGGAACTTAAGTTTTAATGTAACATTTTGACTTTTTTACAAGCATGTATTAGCATAATAATGATCTCTCTTTTTAAAAGGTAATTTTAGACTTAGGGCAGAGTTGCAAAAGCAGTAGGGTTTTCATGTGCCCTTCACCCAGCCTTCACTTCTATTAGCATCTTACATAATAATAAAACAGAAGTTCTCAACCAGGAGCCATGTTGTTCCCCAGAGGACATGTGACAGTATCTGAAGACATTTTTGGTTGTTACAAATGGGGGGCAGGAAATGCTGCTACTGGTATTCAGTATTAGAAGCCAAGGATGCTGCTAAACATCTTGCAATGTACAGCCCCCACGAAAAGAATTACCCAACCCAAAATGTTAACAGTGCCAAAGCTCAGAAACCCTGTCATAGAATTATAGATAATTATCAAAACTAAGAAGTCAACATTGGTATGATAATATTAACTAAACTACAGACTTTCCCCCCACCCAATTTTTCCACTAATGTCCTTTTTATGTTCCAGGATAGGTTTATCTGGTATTTTCTCATTAGACTGACGTCACGTGTTACTGGGAAGGATATGACAGAGACCACATGCCCTTCAAGGTCTGGGTAACAGGGGCTGGGAGTGGTGGCTCATAGAGGTAATCCCAGCACTCTGGGAGGCCGAGGCAGCTGGATCGTTTGAGCTCAGGAGTTCAAGAACAGCCTGAGCAAGAGCGAGACCTCGTCTCTACTAAAAATAGAAAGAAATTAGCTGGACAACTAAAAATACATAGAAAAAATTAGCCGGGTATGGTGGCACATGCCTGTAGTCCCAGCTACTCGGGAGGCTGAGGCAGGAGGATTGCTTGAGCCCAGGAGTTTGAGGTTGCTGTGAGCTATGATCAGGCCACTGCACTCAAGCATGGGCAACAGAGCAAGACTCTGTCTCCCCCCCCAAAAAAAACAAAGATCTGGGTAACAGGTATGCTCATCGATACCAGAGTGTGTCATTGTTTTCTGGTCCCTCTAAGTGAATAAAGCAAGGAAATATATATATTTATATTTATATTTATACACACACATCTCTATTTCTATACGTGTCTGTACACATATTAAACAAAACCCTTGAATTCACACTGATGCCTCCAACTTTAATCCAACTTCACAGGGTTCATGTTAACTTCTCCCTTGTCCTATTTTATTTGTAATTTCTTTCTCCAGCAGTGAGCAACCTGGCTTACATTACCTACATATATTTATTTGTTCAACCCTATTTGTGTGTGACATACATACACACACATATGTGTGCACAAAAGTCGTTTCAGAATTGCTGAATCAACTCTGGAACATATTTACCAACTAGAGCACAGTGTTTGTGTACAATTCTTTTTGTCTTTAGCTTTCCAGTATTCAGACAAAACATACTTTCCAAAGTCACTTAGGTCAGCTCCTTTCTTCCCTGTTCCCTTCCATGTGGTCATGTGAGTCATTTGTAATACATGCCTATTCATTTGACAGCCGACATTCCACACCTTTCTTCCTATATCCTGACTGACACACGGACTTACACAGCCAGCACCACACAGACTGGTTCCATCATCATAACCGCCCCCACTACTGCCCTTTTATGTAAAAAAGCAAAACAGGCAAATAACAATCACTACAAATATTAATTAAAAAGAATGAGAAATAATTTATATGGATATAAAGAATAAAGCACAAAAAAGCAAACTGCTAAATGGTATATGACTATTACAGAATGTATGATTGTGCTCATTTGATAGCAACTCTAGATTATTTCAGAAAATTTCTAGATTCACTCAAATATATTAATGATCATCACTGGTGGGAGAGGTGGTATAAGAAATAAGAAACTACATTTTTTTTTGAGATGGAGTCTCACTTTGCTGCCTAGGCTACAGGGCAGTGGTGTCATCATAGCTTACTTCAGCCTCAGACTCCTGGGCTCAAGCGATCCTCCTGCCTCAGCCTCCCAAGTAGCTAGGACTACAGGCATGCGCCACTGTGCCTGGCTAATTTTTTTTTATATTTTTTAGTTGTCCAGGTAATGTCTATTTTTTTAGTAGAGACAGGGTCTCGCTCTTGCTCAGGCTGGTTGAGACTCCTGAGCTCAAAGGATCCTCCCGCCTCGACCTCCCAGAGTGCTAGGATTACAGGTGTGAGCCATCACACCCGGCCAAAATTGTTTTTAAATAAATAGGTAAGAGGGAGACAAGTGTGAGAGTGGGAAGAGCAAAGATACCAGGAGAGACATTTCCGACATGTCAGGAGGAAGCAGAATCCTAGAGATGGGAAAGAAGCCACAGGGATGGGGAGGGAAGTGACTAACGGAGACCAAGGAGAGACCACCCTAATGAACTACGGGCCAGTAGCATCCCAGGCACAGTGGGCAGGCCCACCTCCCGAGAAGTGTGGTGATGAAAGGCAGGCAGAAGGCTGGGCGGAACTTGCAGGGGAGGGGAGGCACAGTGGCCTAGACTCAAACACATTTATGTACAGAGCATCAGTGAGGTCAATACAGGAGAGGGGAGAACTGCATGAGCTCCCAAGAGGGGCTCCACCATGAGGCCAGGCTCAAGTCCCTTTCTTGCTCTGCAAGAAGACAGGGCCAAAGTTGACAATGGGACCTGTGGCCAGGAGAAACAGAGGTGGGGTGTTTGGTCTCCTGTCTACTCACATCTGGAGGAAAAAGGCTGAAGATAGCTAATAGCAGTATGTGCCAGGCATCCTGCTGTTTTAATGACTGCATTATCTCATTGACATAAGGATACCATCATGGTACCCCTTATAGAGGAAGAGACAGAGGGTCTCAGAGGCTGACTTCTCTGACTCCCATAGCTAAGGATCCATCAAAATTCAAACCCAACTGGTCTGACCCTTGAGGCTGGGCTCTTACAGCCTCACTTATTATAGTGCCACACTGCCTCCCTCTGTCTACGACAATCTCATTTTTGTCTTGAAAAGAAGTACCAGCAACTATGGCTAAAGCTTAAATATGGTTTATCTCATCTAACACTTCACAACATGCCAATGAAGTAGACATGAGGTAAACATGATTTGTTCCAGTTTGGATAAAGAAATGAAGGCTTAGGGAGGTTAAGTAATTTGCCCAGGGTTGTTACTTGGTGGCAGATCTGACATAAATAACTATGACATCTACTGCCCCTACCCAGACTCCCTGGTCTATTAGGGTGGTAATAATCCCAGGGTCTCTTGACCTGCAGAGACCCACAGTAAACCCCAGAGCTCTGGGCTCCCACTCGGGCTCCCAGTCTGCCGGTCTACTTCTCCCTCATGGATCCAGTCGATCTTGAGCGACAGCCGGATACCAACCCTCCCACCATTAGATAGCTTTCATGCAAAGATGACAACAACAGAGCATCATCTAAGTTTTTATTAATGTGAGTTTTTAAAAACAAGCATCCATACCAGTGCGGGAGGTGAGGGAGGGACAGGAGGGTAGGGCAGGGGGAAGGAATCCGGCTCTATTGGTAATAAAGCTCCAGGTTCATCCCATCGTGGATTTCATCTGAAGTAAAGGTGTTAAGGAATCCTCATTGTGGGCTCCATCCTGACCCCTCTCATCCATTCACAGCTGGCTCAGGGTGGTGGTCTGAGGACTCAGACCAGGGCTAACGAAGCCATTTGGAACGGGGCCATTTTGATTTGGAGATAATCCAGGTACTCAGGTGGAGTTCAATAATAAATACTTTGAACCTGAGGTATCAAAGTCTTCTAAGGCAAGTCAAACTATTTCACCGATCAACCACCCTCCTCCCCCCCAAAAATAACGACACGGCACCCATTTTCTGGGCGCCCCTTACTAAGTTAAACAGCTTGTGTGTATAATCTCATATAGACTTCAGTATTCAACAAAGAGAACCGAAGCTGGACATGTAGGTGTTTCCTCAAGAAGTCACACAAAGGATACAGTCCCCCAGAGACACGTGGTCCTTAAAAATCGTGTACCTATGGGATAGAGACCTTTCAGAGAGAAGCCTAAGGAGGGCTCTTCACCTTGGAAGCAGCCTGAGGTAGCCCGGCCTAAGCAAACGGCTGCCTGCAGCACTCCCCCAACCAAAACCTTTTGGCCTAGTCCTGTCCAGTCCGAAGCTCTCCCACTGCACTCACCATTTCTTCAGGACAATCTTGTTCCAACGGGTGCCAGTTTGGGCTGCAATAAGCTTCTTAAGGTCCCCGATGGTGTCATCGGTGCTGAGCGCAGAGGAGTTAAGGCAAATGGAGGGGAGAAGCAGAACGAGGAAGAGGACATTCTGGGGCTGAATACAATCTGCCAGGACCCTATCCGCCCCCTCTGCAGGGTTTAACTAAAACCATCCTAACAACACAAACCGAGTTGCCTGCCTCACGCCAGGCACCCCCAGGGATCACTGCCTCTCGGCTGTCAGCGGATACTTGCATTTAACGCGGACCTTCTTCCCCAGACGGTCGTTGCAAACAACCTCGATCATCCTGGCTAGAGCTGCACAGGGCGGGGATTGGGAAGCAGCAGTGTCAGGACTCCAGGGGTCTCCCAGGCCCCAGAAGCCCCAGCCTACAAGCTTCCCAGTCCCAAGCCCTAAGACCCCCGGTTACTGAGTCTTCCGTTCAGCCCCCACCCCCCTAAACCCAAGTCCTCCCGGGTCCCAAGTTCCGAGTCCCAGGACCGAGGACCCCAGGCAGCCGCGCCTCCGCACCTTCTCGTCGCCTGAAGGCCCGGCCCCAAAGCTCCCTGGCTTCACCTCCCGCCAGCCCCGGACCCTTGGCGGTCGGGTCCCACCACCGTTCCCCGATTCCGGGCTTCTCTGCCTGAATTCCTCACCTCAAATCGCCTTGAACCCGCAGACGATACAACCTCCGGCCTGAAGCGCTAATCTTTGGCAGCCGTAGACGCAGGGAACCGGAAGCGGAAGTTTGGGGCCGGAAGCGCCCGCCCGAGCCTCCCCGGGTGAGCATCGCCCTCGGTCCGGTTATTCGCGGTACCAGGCTGGGCACCAGCTTGAGGTTCCGGGGCGAGACGTTGGGGTCCCGAGGGTGGGCCTGGGGACCCCGCGGTAGGCGTGCGGGGTCGAGTGCGGGGCCGGGAAAAGGGCGTGGAGCGATAGCCAGAGGTCAGAACCTGGCAACCGGCCGTTGAGGCCCCTTTGGCGTGTGGAGATCCGGTGTGTTGGTGGGGACGCCAAAGGTCACGGGGCGGCGGGGGGTGCAGTGACCTCCCGTACCTGAGCCCGACGAATCCTCTTACTGCAGCTTCGGGGCTACGGGGAGCGGGGATAGAGCCCCGCAGTTATCCTGTCCGGCTCCCTGCCTTCGCTTAGGGCTGGCCTCGGAAATCTCCCCTCCCCTCCGGCCACCCGGGGACACCCGAGATGCAGACTCCAGTTAGTAAACGAAGACTGCGTGATCCTGGACTCTACGTCGTGCTCAACTACCAGTCGCCAACCTGCAATGCCCACGTGAGGAGGCTGGAAGTGGCCCAATTGCAAAAAATCTTCCAATTCAGTATCTTCAAGGAGCACTTTGTACCAAATTCCAGGTTCGTGAGGGCTAGTGGGCAGGCCCCACGCCCCCCAAATTGAACCAAACCACTTCTGCCCAGTGGAACTGTTGAATGATTCTTTCTCGGCAGAGAGGATTCTTCCAGTTTGGTGAGCCTAAACTGATTCACCGTGTCTTTCTTACCTGCCCAATCCAACTTCTCAAACTAGCATGTGAGATGAGGGGGGAGAAACGGCAGATGCTCTGTGAACCTGTCAACGCTGCCTGCCCTAGGGAGCCGGCCTAAGAGGTCCCACTGGGCTCAGGGGACCTCCTGTGTCAGAACTTTGGCCTGTCGCTCCTCTGGCCCCCGCAGAGTTCTTTTGAGTTTTCCAGACCAGGGAATCTGAATGGACACCTCGTGTCAAAATCCCAACCTCATCCCTTAATATTAAAATCTGTGCTTTCAAACAAGACACTTCCCCTTTCCGAAGCTTATTTTCCTTATAACGAGGAAAGGGCATAATAATTCCCACCGCAGCATTGTTGTAAGTATTGGTCTTAGACCAGCCCCTTTAAGAGTTTGCAGCAGAACAGATCGGGGGTGAGGGTTGTGTAAGGTCCCCCAGATCCCCGTCCGTGCTTTCTTTCTGTGTCCTGACCACTCTGTGACCCAGTCAGTTGCAGGTTTTTCCCAGCAGGCTTGAAGCCAAACTGAGGTCTTGAACATTCTCAAGACACTGATAAAAGTATCTAGGGTGTTGCCCAAAACGCTTAAAGAAACTGGCCGCGGCCCTGAGCCAAATTCCTAAACCCTCATATAAACTCCATACCCTGACCCCCTCATTCAGAACATAGCTAGGTAGAACACCCCCTTTCTCTCGATGTCTTTCTCAGAGATTGCTGCAGCACCGCTCTGTAAGTCAGTCTAGTAAAGGCTTTGGACTGATCACCCTGGCGTTTAGACCTTCTTTCTTGCGAATCCCAATCAGCTCCATCTGGGATGGTTTGGGGCACTTCCTTGGAACCCCCTGCTGCTGCTTTTGGGGTGACTCCAACCATGGGACCAAACAAGTTGAAGGTCAAAGGTGAGCTGATGTGCCTGAGAAGTTTGGAAGCAACCCATCTTCGCATTCAGATAGAAACTCTGGGTCACACACAAGACATAGACTGTGGTCACCACTAGGTGGTGGAATTGCTGCAAGTCTCATTTTCCCCTTTAGTGCTTTTGGGTATTTTTTTCAGATTTTCGACATGGAACATCTGTTACTTTTGTAATCGAGGTGGGGGGTGGGGAAGTGTTAGTTTCTTTTTTAAAAAAAGAAGTTCTAATTTCTCAGTGTTTGATTCAAAGATGGTGGAAGCACAGGATCTTGATGCCGAGCTGGGGAGATTGGAAAGGGGTGGGGAGTGCTGCCGAGAGAAGTGCAGCCTGGGATTGTTGGGTGGCTTGAGCTCCACGGGGAGGGCTGGGGATCCATTGAGGGGGGGGTTGTTTGGCCATCCTGGGGAAGGGAAAAGGGGCAATGGAAGTCCCTGAGCTCCACGGCAACTGCTTCACGCATTCCCTCCCTGGCCCCAAGTGGGGCCTCAGGAGACTAGACACTTTGCCTTTTGTTACCCCTTTCTGCACCCTGGCGATTACAATTCTGGGATGCCCATGAAAGGACCCAGTGACTACCCTTTGAGGGACCAGGGCAGCCCCAGTCCTCTGTCTGGGTAGCAGGAAGATCTGCTGTCAGGGCTGCTTTTTCTAGGGGGGAGGTGGGTACTTCTCAGGAGCTAGAGTTCTGGGTCATGATCCAAGGAGCAAACTGAACAGGCCCTTTCTACCCACTGTTGCCTGGGTTTCTGACTCAGAGGAAGGAGCTTGTATGTGGGGTCCCTTTTCTTGTTTGACTCCCTCCCTCCCCTCTACACCTTGTGCTGGTGGTTTAAGAGATGGTTCTTAGGAACTGAGTCCCGGGGTGGGGGGCACTCAGGGACACCTGGGTTCTGCCAAACTTAAGGGCAATGCCTCTCCTCATCCCCAGACTTCACCAGAGGGGAAATAATCTTAGGGATGGGGTGCACAGGAGGTCTCTTCCTCCAATATCTGAACATCTCAACACACCTTGGAGCAAACAAGGCCCACCTGGCACCACAGAATTCAGTGTGATGGAGGGCAGCAAGGGGTCCTTGCAATACAGTGACAAGTGGAGGGCACTGAAGGAGGGACTGCCCCAGCAGAAGGCATGGGATTCCAGAAGGAAGTGTGACCAGAGAGCATTCCAGTAATGGCTGAGTCTCTCTGGCAACAGAAGGAGCTGTGCTTGTGACCCTGGCAAGTGACTTGACCTCCAAGCTTCAGATGCTAACTGTAGTGTCAACCACGTAGGGTTGTGGCAATTAACTGAGCTAACACTGGTAAAACACTTGCCATGGTATTTTACATAGCAGAGTAAGTTCTTAACAATAGCAGCTGTTTGTATTTTTATGTCTTTTTATCAGCCAGCGACCCAGGCAAAAACATTGTAATTATCAAGAATGTTCTAGACAGAGGGAAGAGCCTGTATGTCCAGTTAGGAATGCTCGTGGCCTCCGGTAACAGAAAGCCGACACTTGTTGAAACAAGTAAGTGGCTATTTTTCTCATAACCGAAATGCTGGAAGCAGGCAGCACTGGACCAACAGCTCAGGGATATTTGGGGCTACTGTCTTGTGTGATTCATTTGATCTTTCCCTCTGTGGTCACAAGATAACTGCCAAAGCATAGGGCACTTTGTGCTCTTGTTTGAGAAAAAATATCAAAGAAGTTCGATTTATTAATACACATTTCGAACTTACAGTGTTTTTTTAAGGTAATACTTGCTCATGGTAAAAATTCAAGCAGTACAAAAGTTACCCTTCAGACCCTCAGCCCCTCCCCCGGGGCAACTATCATTAAAAGTTCCCAGTTTCTAGAGATTATATCTGCATCCTCAAAGTGTGTGATTTGGAGCCTCCCCAGAAAATATTAAACCTTTAAGATATTCATTATAACAGATTTCAGTAGAGATAGGGACTTTGTCTTTTAAGTAACATATAACATATTAAGTCATGTGAGCCATGAAAACTTGGTTTTCATACAGGCTTTTATGTATAAAGTAAAATAATGGATTGTTTGCATTTATTGAGGTGTATACATATTGCCTATAAATGGGGTCAAACTGTACACATTTTTCTCTCCGTTTCTTTTTGAGACAACAATATCCTGGAGATTGTCCCAAACAGCACAGAAAGACCTACCTCATTCTTTTTGAAATCTTGAAATCTTAGAAATGGGATTGTGGATCTAACAGGGTACATTCTGATATTGACAGACTGTTTTCAAAGAGTTCACATCAATTCTGCTCTAAGAACGTCTCCTGCAGTGTTTGAGAGGTTCTATTTCTTCACACCAAAGGTAAAGTGGGTATTTTCAAACTTCTTTATCTTTTGGAAGTTGATAGATGACAAACCACAGTGTTTTACTTTTTATTTATTTATGGATAAGTGTGAGCATACATGTTTTTCTTTTTAAACAGTTTTAATGTCTCTGATTTCCACTTTTCTGTGTGTATGTTGAGTGTTAAAAATATATTTATTGCCATTATAGGTTCTTGGAGGTGCAATTTAGCAAAACCAATTCAAAATTAAACCTCATATGTCTCTTGACTTATCGAACTGACTTCTTGTTATTTAATCCATAGAAATAAAAACATAGGATTATATATATACACACCTATGTATATTTAATAGATATACAAATATGTATATACATGTAAAGAAATGCTTAGCTGCAAAATTGTGATAACAACAAATCTGGAAGCAACTTGAATACCCATCAGTATGGGAATGTGTGAATAAATTTAAACTACCCTTAATGAATTGCTATTTTTAAAATGAGTGATATATATATATTTGGTGGGAATGTCAACTCAATCTCTGTAGTAGTAATCAAAACGAAGAATTCAACAGGCCCTTTGTTTTTGTTTTTTTTTTGAGACTGAGTCTCACTCTGTTGCCCAGGCTAGAGTGCCGTGGCGTCAGCCTAGCTCACAGCAACCTCAAACTCCTGGGTTCAAGAGATCCTTCTGCCTCAGCCTCCAGAGTAGCTGGGACTACAGGCATGTGCCACCATGCCCGGCTAATTTTTTCTATATATTTTTAGTTGTCCAATTAATTTCTTTCTATTTTTAGTAGAGACGGGTCTCGCTCTTGCTCCGGCTGGTTTCGAACTCCTGACCTTGAGCGATCCACCCGCCTCAGCCTCCCAGAGTGCTGGGATTACAGGCGTGAGCCACCGCCCCCTGCCTCAACAGGCCCTTTGGACAAGCTATTCCACTTATACAAATATATCCTGGTGCATAGGCATCCAAAAGCATTATTAAGTAAAAAAGTAGAGATCTCTCTCAGCCACGTCCTCCGTTCGCGGCCACACCCCCGGGCTTCGCCCCGCCCTAGCTCCGCCTTCCCGGCGTGATCGTTGTTCCCCAGCCCCGCCCTCCATCCGGGCCTCGCTCCCCCCCAGCCACGCCTTCTGCGCCCGGTGTTCCTCTCCAGTCCCGCCCCCGGGCCTCGCCCCGCCCCCGAGCCTCGCCCCGCCCCCGGCTTCCAGGAGAGGTTTTTGTCCCAATCCCCGCCTCCGGGCCTCGCCCCGCCCCAGCCATGTCTTCCGGGTTTGGTTCTCGCCACGCCTCTCGCCACGCCCCAGCCACGCCTTCGGGGCGTGGTCCTAGTCTCCCGCCGGGGCCTCGGAGCTTGTCGGGATGCCGGGCTGGTGCCACCCCAAGACGCAGCCACGTTACCGCGAGAGGAAAGTGGACTTTCTCTGTCCGCTGCCTCGGCTGCCCCAGGGGTAGCCCCGGCCTGCTGTCGCCTCGGGCGGAAGCGGAAGTGCGTGTCGGCGGCATCATGGCGACTTTTGCCGAACTCCCGGACTCGGTCCTGCTGGAGATCTTTTCTTACCTCCCGGTACGGGACCGGATCCGCATCTCCAGGTGCGGTCCCGACTCCAAGGGGGAAGGGCTGGGCGAAGGGCGCCCCTGGAGCAGCGGATCCGGTCCCCGCAGGGCCTGGGTCGTTCTAACCGCGGGTCCCCTCCCCCAGGGTCTGTCACCGCTGGAAGAGGCTGGTGGACGACCGGTGGCTGTGGCGACACGTCGACCTGACGCTCTACACGGTAGGCGGCACCGGCCCGGCGGGCCTAGGCTGCATTTGGGTTAACCAGACCCCGAAGACCACCCTTCCCACCGTGGCACCGTGTGTCGCAGTCAGGGCTCGGATTTCGAGCCAGGCATTCTGGGGTTTATCCCGGTGCCATCGCCTTCCTCCTCCTCTCCGACCCTCGGGCCTCAGTTTCCCATCCCCGAAATGGGGATAAAGAACACTATTGTGACAGCCCCGCCGGGTCCTTTGCCCACCGCCCAGTGAAAGCCAATATACTGAGCCATCAGGTGTTGCAGCAGGGCAAGAGTTTTATTTCGCGAGGTGCCAGGCGAAGAGATGGGAGTAATTTCTCAAATCCTTCTCCCCAAAAATTTGGGAGAAAGGGTTTCTAAAGATAGTTTGGTGGACAAAAGGTCTAGGGAATTGGGATTTGCTGATTGGTGGGGGATGAGCTCCTAGGATTGGGATACAGAAATTATCTTCTCAGTTGAGAGGTTTCCTTGGTAGGGGGTCTCAGGGCTGTGTGTATGTAACAAAACATCTATAGATACAGTTGTTGCCTTTTTTGAAATCTTCTTCATAAAGAACCACTATTATAAAGTGAATTCATATCCTTCCTTTTATGGCTCTATTAACTTCATGTGTGTGTGCCCATAGGTAATATACAGTATTGTTAATGTTTCTGAAGTTTAGAAAATGCCCTTCGACTATCTAGATAATGCTATTTTTGACACTTTCAGTAGATTTAGGGGGTACAAGTGGGTTTTGTTACCTGGATGTATTGGACAGTGGTGAAGTCTGGGCTTTTAGTGTGCCCAACATCTGAATAGTGTACATTGTACTCAATAGGAAAATTTTCATTCTTCACCCCTCTGTCACTCTCCCCGCTTCTGAGTCTCTAATGTCCTTTATACCACTCTGTATGCCATGTGTACCCATACCTTAGCTCCCATTTACAAGTGAGAACATGCAGTATTTGCTTTTCTGTTCCTGAGTTGCTTAGGATGATGGCTTCTAGCACCATCCAAGTTGCTACAAAAAACATTATTTAATTCTTTTTTATGGCCCAGTAGTACTCCATGGTTTATATTATATATACCACATTTTCTTTATCTACTCATTGGTTGATGGGCACGTGGGATGATTTTCTATCTTTGCAGTTGTGAATTGTGCTGTGATAAACATATGAATGCAGGTGTCTTTTTGATATGATTTCTTTTCCTTTAGGTAGATACCCAGTAGCGAGACTGCTAAATCACATGGTAGTTCTTTGAGAAATCTCCATACTGTTTTCTCTAGAGGTTGTACTATTCATAATTTACATTCCCACCAACAGTGTGTAAGCATTCCCTTTTCACTGCATCCATGCCAACATGGATTATTTTTTGACTTTTAAATAATAGCTGTTCTGACTAGGGTAATTAGTATCTCATTACGGTTTTGATTTGCATTTCCCTGATGATTAGTGATGTTGAGCAGATAATGAGTATATATCCATGTACACCTCACTTTCATACGACATTGCTTTTGAGATTCTTATAGGCACATATAAATCTATTAAATAATTCATTTCTTTTAATAGCTGTTTATTGAATATACCACAATTTGTGTATCCATTTTCCTATTGACAGATAGGAAATCCCAGCACTTTGGGAGACCAAGGGGAGAGGATCACTTGGGCCCAGGAGTTCAAGACCAACCTGGGCAACATAGCAAGACCATGTCTCTACAAAAAATAAGAAAAATTAGCTGGGCATGGTGGTGCGTGCCTGTAGTCCCAGCTACTCAGGAGGCTGAGGCAGGAGAATCACTTGTGCCCAGGAGTTCAAGGCTGCAGTGAGCTATGATGACACCACTGCACTCCAGCCTGCGTGACAGAGTGAGATCCAGTCTCTGAAAGAATAAAAATAATAATGATAATACATATGCAGGATTCAAAATTTAAAATATGTAAAATAAGTGCAAATTTAGGTCTCCTTAATTAAGACCTTAACTAAAGCCTCCTTCCTATGTCTGTCTTCCAAGTTAGCCTTTTCTTTCTCCCCAGAGATAGCAAATGCTCCCATTTTCCTTTGTATCCTTTTAGGGATATTTTCTGCAAGCAAAAACATAAACATATATTCTTTAAAAACAAAACAAGTGGTAGCGAGTGTACACATTTTAAATTTCAATAGAAACCACCAGGTTGCTTTTCAAAGAAGCCAGACCAATTCTCACCAACAGAATTCGAGAAAATCTACTTCTCCACATCCCTGCCCATATTTGATATTACAAACCTTAAAGAGCATTCTTAAAGCCACACATCAGATACGTGAGCCTAAATTTGGGGGTTGACATCCTTCTCATCTGTTGTGTTTGCAAGAAGTTGATTCATTTCTTGATTTTGTGCCCATTTTAAATTTTAACCAACTGTGGCTTCTACCCTTATGAGTTACTTTTCAGCGGCCACCATTTCCAGTGAGTCAGTTTCTCTGAACCCAGATTTGACAGGTCTAAATTTGGCCAGGAAGAGTTGATTCCTTTGGCAAAAGTAGTCAACAGGCCAGGCTCAGTGGCTCATGCCTATAATCCTAGCACTCTGGAAGGCCAAGGCAGGAGGATTGCTGGAGCTCAGGAATTTGAGGCCAGCCTGAGCAAGAGTGAGACACTGTTGTCTACTAATAATAGAACAAATTAGCCAGGCATTGCACATGCCTGTAGTCCCAGCTACTCGAGGCTGAGGCAGGAGGATCGCTTGAGCTCAGGACTTTGGGGTTTCAGTGAGCTATGATGATGCCACTGCACTCTACCCACGGCAAGAGAGCAAGACCCTGTCTCAAAAAAATAAATAAATAAAAAGTAGTCAATAAAATTTATGCTGTGCAGTTTATTTTTTTCTCTTTCTTTCCTTTTTTTTTTTTTTTTGAAATGGGGTCTCGCTATGTTGTACAGGTTGGCCTTGAACTCCTGGGCTCAGAACAATCCTCCCATCTCAGCCTCCTGAGTAGCTAGGATTACAGACGTGTGCCACCGTGCCTAGCTAATTTTTTCTTTTTAAGGTAAAATGTACATACAATGAAATGCCCAGTTCTATCAGTTATATTTTCTTTGTTTTCTACTAAGTCTAACTTGCCAGGATTAATTTTTGCAGCTTTCACTGTTACCAGGCTGTGATTTTTTTTTTTTTTTTAAACCTAAACCTAATTTACTCTGGGCAGTTTCAGTCTTTTAAAATTTTCTTCTGTGTTGCTTATTTCTCTGAGAGGTTGTCATTAAGAAAGGGATAGCCTGTAATCTGAGCACTTTGGGAGACCGAGGCGGGAGGATCAGGAGTTCAAGACCAGCTTGGGCAACATAGCAAGACCCCATCTCTACAAAAAAAAAAAAAATTAGTCGGATGTGCTGGTGTGTGCCTATAGTCTCAGCTACTCAGGAGGCTGAGGCAGGAGGATCACTTGAGCCAAGGAGTTTGAGGTTGCAGTGAGCTATGATCATGACACTGCACTGCCTGGGTGACAGAGTGAGACCTTGTATCAAAAAGAATTTAAATAAAAGGATAAAATGCCAGTGGGTTGCTTTGCTTTCTTTCTTACTAAAGAAGATAATGAGAATGCACGCTGTTGCTAAAGACGGATCTGTTAGGATCTTTCTTTCCCCCACTGGCTTTATTCAGAGTCCTAGCATTTAAAATGGTGTGGTCAAACTGTCTCCTTTGTCCTGGGAAGTAGGCTGGCTCGGGAAGGGCAGAAGCCCAGGGGGTCACTAGAACCCTCCCATCCTGAGCTGTCCGTTTTCAGTCTCTTACCCAGTGCCCCAATCTCTGGCTCCTACAGATGCGGCCAAAAGTCATGTGGCACCTCCTTCGCCGGTACATGGCATCCCGCCTCTACTCCCTGCGGATGGGTGGCTACCTGTTCTCTGGCTCCCAGGCCCCGCAGTTGTCCCCCGCCCTGATGAGGGCCCTGGGCCAGAAGTGCCCCAACCTGAAGCGCCTCTGCCTGCACGTGGCCGACCTTAGCATGGTGCCCATCACCAGCTTGCCCCCCACGCTAAGGACCCTGGAGCTGCACAGCTGCGAGATCTCCATGGCCTGGCTCATGAAGCAGCAGGATCCCACTGTGCTGCCCCTGCTCGAGTGCATCGTGCTGGACCGCGTCCCCGCGTTCCGCGACGAACACCTGCAAGGCCTGACGCGCTTCCGCGCCCTGCGCTCGCTGGTGCTGGGCGGCACGTACCGCGTCACCGAGACGGGGCTGGATGCCAGCCTGCAGGAGATGAGCTACCTGCAGAGGCTTGAGGTGCTAGGCTGCACCCTCTCGGCCGACAGCACCCTGCTGGCTGTCAGCCGCCACCTCCGAGATGTGCGCAAGATCCGGCTGACGGTGAGGGGCCTCTCCGCCCCTGGCCTGGCCGTCCTGGAAGGAATGCCAGCCCTGGAGAGTCTGTGCCTGCTGGGCCCCCTCATCACCCCAGAAATGCCCTCCCCGACTGAGATCCTCTCCTCCTGCCTCACCATGCCCAAGCTCAGAGTCCTCGAGTTGCAGGGGCTGGGGTGGGAGGGTCAGGAAGCCGAAAGGATCCTGTGCAAGGGGCTGCCCCACTGCATGGTCATCGTCAGGGCCTGCCCCAAAGAGTCCATGGACTGGTGGATGTGACTGTCCCATCCGTCCTTGGAATCCAGCCCAACTTTTACCGTTGAGCCCCAGACCCTCTGCACAGCAAGTTGAAGAGGGCAGGTAATCTAGCTTAAAGGCACTGAAGGCCCCGGGTAGAGAGAACTGGGGCCCAGGGGCCTCCAGACCATTGGAATCATTCTTTGCCAGCTGTGTGGCCTCTCGGAGGCCCAGTTCCCACATCTGGAAATAGGGAAGACCATAGCTACCTCATGGTTATGTTGCAAAGCCTTACTCTGAACAGCTACCGACCCTAAGAAGGCTCTCAATGAAGGGTCATCCCCAGGATTGTCATTAGGAACGGGATGGAGGCAGAAGGGTAGGATTAAGAGCTAGGGGTGGCCAGACTTCGTGGCTCACGCCTGTAATTCTAGCACTTTGGGAAGCTGAGGCAGGAGGATCACTTGAGCCCAGGAGTTTAAGACGAGCCTGGGCAACATAGTAAGACCCTGTCTCTACCAAAAATAAAAAGAAGCCAAGGGCACCTGCAGGGCCAAGCCCCCTTAAGAGGCCTAAAAGGACTATCTGTGCATCTGCACCCACACACCTATGCACCGTTTGTATACCTACATGCAGAGGGAGAGAACAAGTGAGACTTGGCTTTGATGATCAAAATGTTCATAAAGGTTCTCAATTGTATTTTCTGTATTTTATATTCTGTATTTTCCATGACATATATTATTTTGCTATTAAAGAAAAGACCATTTTTTTCCAAAGAAGCATCCACTTTATTCATTCAAGCAATGTTTCTTGAGCACCTCCTATTTTGCAGGCAGTGTTCTAGGTCCTGGGACCACAGCAGGACAAGACCCTGCCCTTGTAGAGCTCAGAGGGGAGAAGGCAGGACAATAAACAGGTAAGCACAACCGAATGATTTGGGAGACTTAAGACAATAAACCAGGGTCACCATGATGGAGGCACAGACAGTTGGTAAAGAGAGCAGGGTTCCTTATTCTTCTGGGCTGAGATGTGAGAGGTGAAGAGAAACCAGCCATGGGGAGAGCTCAGGAAGAAGAGGAAAGAGAAAAACCCTGACATAGAAATGAACTTGGAATTTTCCAGAAACAGGAAGAAGGTTCCAGTGGTGAGAAGAGCAACAGAAAGTACGATAGGAGGCTGGGCACCGTGGCTCACGCCTGTTATCCCAGCACTTTGGGAGGCCAAGGCAGGGGGATCGCTTGAGGCCAAGAGTTCAAAACCAGCCTGGACAACATAGCAAGACCCCATCTGTAAAAATAATTTTAAAAATTAGCTGGGCAAGGGGGTGTACACCTGGAGTCCCAGCTACCTAGGAAGCTTAAGTGGGAGGATCGTTTGAATCCAGGAGTTCAAGGTTGCAGTGAACTATGATGATACCACTGCACTCCAGCTCGGGCAACAGAGCGAGACCCTGTCTCTAAAAAAAAAAAAAAATTTTAGAAAGTGAGGCTGGAGAAATAATGGGGACCTGGGCAGGCAGGGCCTTGCAGGTGGCTCAGCTTTCAGGGCTTCAGTAAGTAGCAGCTCCTTTTCCTGCTTTTTGAGTCTGAACCACTTGTAAGATGCAGGTGTCAGATGACAATTGTGCGCACCCACCTGTGAGAGGAGCGTCGCTTCTGATCTGAGCTGGGTGGGAGGGTGTGTGTGGCTAAGCCAGGCTCTGTGGGCTCAACACCTGCCAGGAAGACCGGGGTGCCGCCTCTGTGGTGGGCAGAGACAGGAGACAGAAGGGGGCTGAGCTGCGTACACTTGGTTTCCTATTCCAAGCACACACATCAGAGAAGAGCTGGAGACAGCAGATCGCTGTTGGATCTGCCTTCGCTTTAGCCTCAGACCCCTTCCCACCCTTTCTTTCCTCCCTTCCCACTGTCATCCAAGCCACTTTCTTCTCTCATCAGGATTATTGCCTTAACTTCCTAATTTTCCTCCATGATTCTGCCTTTGCCTTCTAAGAGTTGCATAAATGACAAGAGGAGATCTTTTCAGATATATACATCAGATAACATTGTTCCTGTACCTGAAAACCCTTCAATGACTTCCCTTTGCACTCAGAGTAAAACTCAAAATTTTTAGTTGCCCTGGTGGCCTTGTGTGATCTCACTCGTAGTTCTCTGACTTCACTTCCTGCTAGACTCCCTCCTACCCAGCTCGTTTAAACCATTTCAGACACTGGGCTTCTGCTGTTGGTTAAAGAGGTTACACACTCTCTGCCTCAGGGCCTTTGCACTTGCTGTTTATTCTTCCCCTAGAAATTTACGCACATTCCCTAAATTCCTTTGGCCATTTGCTAGGTGTGAAGTGGAAATACCATGTAGATGACTCTGTCTCTTAGTTTTCTCATCTATCAAATTGTTCCCTCCCACCCAGCCTCAAGCAGCAGGCAGAAATTATAACCCAAAGGTGGGACAGGAAAATGCTATTCTATTTTATTTTATTTATTTATTTTGAGACAGGGTCTCGCTCTGTCGCCCAGGCCAGAATACAGTGGCGTCATCATACCTCATTGCAGCTTAAAACTCCTGGACTCCAGCGATCCTCCTGTCTCAGTCTCCAAAGTAGCTGGGACTAAAGGTGCACACCACCAACGCCCAGCTAATTTTTATATTTTTAGTAGAGACAGGGTCTCACTCTTGTTTAGGTTAGTCTCAAACTCCTGACTTTAAGCGATCTTCCCTCCTGGGCCTCCCAGAATGGTGGGATTACATGCGTGAGCCACGACGCCTGGCGGACAACGCTTTTTAAACGAGAATTTTCCAATAGGGAGGGAAGGTTTTATGCTTGGTTTCAAAAGGCATCTGCTGGAGAGGGTCTGTAATACCCGTAGTCTCCACGAGATGGCAGCACATCACCTAATTTGCCTTGTAAATTACTATAGTCTCATAACAGGAATTAAGAGAAACAGCTGACGTTTGAAGACCTCTTCACCCTTCGTAAGGGAGGAAGTGAAAAGAACTCGTATTTGCTGGGCATCTACTATATCAGCTGGACACTCTGATTTACAACTGTAATTTAAATCAGAGCATGTTCTGCAACTCTCAGAACTCTCCAATAATCACTTGGGAGATGATACAAAAATTAAATGTATTTATATATAATGTCTAGGAGTTAAGCTAACTAAAAGATACAACCGATTTAAGAAGAAAATTTTAAATTCTCTTCTAGAACCTAAGGAACGAGATGAATGGAGGCGTGTCCCGTCTTGTGGACTGGCAGATACCTTTGCACACCTGGTGTTCTGTTGTATAGAGCCTCGGGGGAGGCTGAGAACGGCAGCGAGAAAAGCTTTTATTTTGAGCATCCTGAGGACTGGCCAGTTAGAATCGAGGGCCCACTCAAGTCCCGCCCCTAAGCGTAAGTCCCGGTCCTTGGCTCCGCCCAGTGGGCCTGGAGCCCGCCTTAGCCCCGCCCATGGGGTGTGACGCTTCCTCCCGGCCTCGCCTTCTAGTTTCCAATGCAGGCCACGCCCCCAGAACTGTCCCCGCCTCTGGATCCGCCCAGCGGTCCTGGCCCCGCCTCTTTGGCTTCGTTAGGTTCCTCCCATCTTCCCGTCCACCTCCTAGGGCCCCACCCCCTTTGCGTCACAAACCCGGAAGCGGAAATGTGCGTCAGTGGGGCGGCTAGAGTGCACGTGTTGTGGGGGGACGCGGGAGGGTTTATCGGGGGACAGGCGGGGTCCAAGGGTATGTCCGGCCCCTTGCCAGGCCCCAGACCATTTTTGCCGCGCCCACTGAGGCCAGGTCTGAGCTGGCCTGAGGCCAGGCGGCTACTCTGGGCGTCCGTCCTCCTGGAGGGGCCGGTCGGGAGATGCGATCAAGGCGAAGCCTCTTGTACAAAAGCTGCCCAAGCAAAATCTGTGTTCTTTCTCCAGAAGAAAAAGCATCCCCGTAATTCAGGTCACAGAGACTCGAACCCCAGCGTCCCCCTGTCCTTACCGACCTGGCGGTTCTGGCGAGCACTGGGTTGGTTCAAGAGGGTCGGTCTAATGCAAGAGAAGTTTTACAACAGCTTTATTGAGGTGTAATTCGCATAGAAGGAAGTACATATTAGTTTGTATTTGCACATATTTAAAGTGTATGTTTTGGAAACTTTGGGCATAGGAGTATACCTGTGAAACAATCACAGTCAAAATGTTGAACAGCGCCGGGCGCGGTGGCTCACGCCTGTAATCCTAGCACTCTGGGAGGCTGAGGTGGGCGGATTGCTCAAGGTCAGGAGTTTGAAACCAGCCTGAGCAAGAGCGAGACCCCGTCTCTACCATAAATAGAAAGATATTAACTGGCCAACTAAAAATATATAGAAAAAAATTAGCCGGGCATGGTGGCGCATGCCTGTAGTCCCAGCTACTTGGGAGGCTGAGGCAGAAGGATTGCTTGAGCCCAGGAGTTTGAGGTTGCTGTGAGCTAAGCTGATGCCATGCCACTCTAGCCCAGGCAACACAGTGAGAATCTATCTCAAAATAAAAAAAAAAAGAAAGAAAAGAAAATGAAAAAAAGGTTGAGAAACACTGGTCCAGTTGCTCAAGTTAAAAAACTTCTCATTCCTCACTTAAATCCACAAGCAATGCTTTTGGCTCTACTTCAAAATATACCCAGGATCTGACAACATTTGTCATTATCTTTTTTGCTACCACCTTGGTAGAAGCCACCATCATTTCCTTGTCTGGATTATACCAATAGCCTCCTAACTATTGGCTCTGAAATCTGTTTTCAACACAGCAACCAGTGTGATCTTTTAAAAATATTACACGATGGTTACCATGTAACCTCTTTGCTTAAAAATCCTCTGCTTAAAAGGGCTCTTCATTTCAGAGTTAAAAGACAAAGTTCTTACAGAGGCTTACAAGGCCCCGCATGAACTCCTCCCTTCACCTCTCAGATCTCATATTCTACCACTTGTTCCCTCTTACTCTCTTCCAGACACACTGGTGTCAAAAGACAAAATAACAAATTTAAAGATCTTAATTGGCTTTCATTTGTGATTCTAGAATTGGGCAACACTTCATTCTAGAAAGTGTTCCAATGAGCAAGCAGGGGTTGGTTCTACAGACAGAAAATGGCTGAAGAAACAAAACAAAAAGAGCTGGTCATTTTAAAGTTGCTGGCTGGGCGCGGTGGCTCATGCCTGTAATCCTAGCACTCTGGGAGGCCAAGGTGGGCATATCCCTGACGGTCAGGAGTTCAAAACCAGCCTGAGAAAGAGTGAGACCCCATCTCTACTATAAATAGAAAGAAATTAATTGGCCAACTAAAAATATATATAGAAAAAAATTAGCCAGGCATGGTGGCACATGCCTGTAGTCCCAGCTACTCGGGAGGCTGAGGCAGAAGGATTGCTTGAGCCCAGGAGTTGGAGGTTGCTGTGAGCTAGGCTGACGCCACGGCACTCTAGCCCGGGCAACAGAGTGAGACTCTGTCTCAAAAAATAAAATAAAATAAATAAATAAACTTGCTTCTCTTTAAAGGTTAAAGCGGAGGGGATTTCCTTATCATACTGGCTAAAACTGGCCTTCTTGGTTATTTGGTTATTCTCTTGCTCTCTTTCCTGCTTTCCTGGAAGGTAAGATAAAGATCTTACTTTTGGCTTGGTGGAGTGGATCTTCAGCATGAATAACTTCACTTTGGTTTGGTCTGTTGGGCCTAGTGAAACACAGTACACACTAATAGCCACCTATAAATTTTATTTAACATTGGCTTCCTTGTTCTTCCTCTAATATGTCAAGACATTTATGTTTTAGGGCTTTTGCACTTATTTCTGCCAACATGTTCCACTCCCTTTCCCCCATATCTGTTTACCTTTTTCTTCAATGTTCAGAGCAAGTATCAATTTCCTTGGAGAAGTCTTCTTGAGTCACTATAGAACCATTCTCATTCATATACTGGTGTGTGGCACCCCTGCCCCATGTTTCATATTTCTTTATAAAATTTATTACTGTCTGAAATATACTTGTTTGTGGACTCCTGCCACTAAGCCCCCGGAGGGAAGGGATTTTTGTGTTTCTGTTACTTCCCAATGTTTAAAACAGAACTTGGCAAACGATGTTCAACAACTTTTTGTTGACTTAGTAGATATGAACTTGACAAAACAGCTCCTTTGCCCCAAGAAATGCGTGAGTCTAATGGGGAGTCATAATTAAAATACAATTAGTGGGAATACAGGATCCTCCAAATCTCCCCAGAGGATTTACCTAGGGTAGGCACTTACAACGGAATGGTTATTTTGAGGCTGTTCTAATTGGGGTTAATAGATCTAAGGCTTTTGTAACCTCTAACGTATTCTGCAGTTTTAAGACTGTATCATAACTTGGGAAGGTTATATCATTTACTCTTTCCTTGCCCCGAAAATTTTACGGGGAAATTTTTCGTTTCACTTCCTCATTTATTTCCTTTTTCCACTCAAATGGTCAAGCGGCTGTGAATGGTTTCGTCCAAAAGGAGCGTGAAATGGTGTTCGGCCTACAAGCCTGCGTACTGGTGAACGGCCCGCCGGAGCTAGCGCATGCGCATCTTTTGTGGTGCGGCACGATGGCTGCCAGCCATTTTGTCCCCCATCGGTGCCCTAAGGAGTTGACGGCGAAAGCAGCCGCTGCCGCTGCCAAAGACTAACAGTGACCTCTCGGCGGTGGGAATTTTCCGGCCCTGTTGCGTGACCTGAACAGCACCGAGGCAGCGACCCAGCTAGGAAGCAAAAGGTTGGGGCAGGGCGGAGCGATGGAGCCCCTCCCTCTAGCCTCTCCTTAGTTTGACCAGCTCGCTCACCCTTCCCTCCCAGTCCCGCTACACGCTGATCTGCTGCGCAGGCGCACAGATAATCGAAGCGCCTCCCTGGCCCTTGGGCCTTGCGAGCTTCTGCGCGCGCTTCTCGTTCTCCACCCTTGATTGGTCAGATTGCCCCGCCATCACGCCTCCCTCTGCTTTCAAGGTTGGGAAGGAAGCGGGGGGCGGGGCCAAGTGGCGCGTGCGCGATACTGTTGCTGTTCCTTTGCTGCTATTGCGTTGCAAAAAAAATCCTGACTAGGTAGCTTTGGGCCTTTTCTGTGCTAGAGAATCTAAAGGAGAGAGAAAAATTTCTGCAGCTGAAGGGGCAGCCGGGTAGTATTAAATTTAATATATTAACGCCCGCCTTGGCTCACAGGATTGTGGGGATAGGGGTGGGGATGGGCCTCAGCGTTGAGAGCGGAAGAATATAAAAACCATTTGTTTCGGGGCCAGGCGTTTTGAAAGGCTTCGCAGGTCCTGTTTTCTGCGTAATTCTTCCTTGATTACAGACTGGTTTAAACACGACCCCTTTAACAATACTGATAAACCTTCGAAACCCGCGGCCCCTCCTTGCAGCGTGTAGGAGCCGCCAGCGTGCCCAGCAACTGGTCTTCGCGTCGGTACCTCCAGAAGAGCTTAGCGCGTGCACCATCCCCACCCCCTGGCCTCCCTCCCCACCTCCGGCTTTCACGCACTCGCAGTGATTGTTTTGCCCGCTCCCGCCGCCGCAGCCGCCGCCGCCGCCGCCGCCAGAGGAGCAGCAGCGCTTGTGCAAACCGGGAAGATGGCGGCCGGCGGCGGCGGAGGCAGCAGTAAGGCCTCCTCCTCGTCGGCCTCTTCGGCAGGGGCTCTGGAGTCCTCGTTGGATCGAAAATTCCAGTCGGTAACCAACACCATGGAATCCATTCAAGGCCTGTCGTCTTGGTGTATAGAGAACAAGAAACACCACAGTACTATCGTCTACCATTGGATGAAGTGGCTCCGGAGATGTGAGTGTTGGGGGTGACTAGGGAAGGGAAGAGTGGGAAATGGAAGGAAATACGACATGAAACGCTTGGGCTTCTCCCACGGAGCCACCGCATTCAGTTTGGGTTGTTCACTTTAAAGCTTTGGCCCGGGTGTTCCCAAACCCAGACTCCATTCCTAGCTAGGGGTTGTCCAGAACTTCAGGAGGTTCATTTCTTGGATTTTTAAGCCATTGACTTCGTGTGACCTTGGGCCGTTGGGCCAAGATCCATAGAGGTTTACGTATTGTTTCATTTCAGAACCTTGTAAGGTATGTTGCTGATTTTACGGAAATTGTCGGCGTCCGTTTATTTGTTTATTTGTTAGAGGCCTTGATGTGTTAATAATTTCTGGTTTTCTTGATGGTAGACAAGCTTTGGTAAGCAGTAGTAAATCCAGCCACTTCGCTGGAATATGTTGGACCATTCTGTATTTTCCGTTGACCTAAAACTTGTGATGTGTAATAAGGAGGGCCTCATCTGGTTGAATGTACCTAAAACTTGTGATCTGTAGTAAGGAGGGCCTCACCTGGGTGAATGTTAAGTAGACGCAACATGAGCTCTGCACAGATCCCAGGCGACCACCAGGTTTCCCTGTACCTGTTGTTTGCTGCAGTAAAATACAGGTTTCTTGAATACTGACCAGAAACAACTGTGGTGCTGTAATCAGTGTCATCACTAATACCTTAAATATGTAAAGCATATCTGACTACTTTTTAACTACCTGAAATACCTTTTAACAAAATTGAATTTCATTTCATAGGTAATCAAAATAGGAAACGTGCTTTTTGAATACATAATACTTTTTTCCCGTTGTTACTTTTTTTTTTTTGTATTCATCCTGGAGATTTTTCCACTTTTACACTTTTGCTACAAAAAAAGAGGTCTGTTAAAGCATGGCTTGTTTGCAAAAGAGTTCACTAATCTTATAGGAGGAAATGTGAAGAAGTCACTGTTGCTTCCTGCTGGGAAGAAAGGGTTAACCCTTACTCCAGGTATATCTGTTTGAATTTTAGTTTGCTTCCTGCGTATGGCATGTCATCAGTGAGACCCATCATCTAGTTATTGTTTCTTTTTCCACTTCTGCCCTTGCCCCTGTAGTATTTTGATTTGTTTACCTTTTTGGGAACAAATAGATAAAGCTTGCAAAATTATAGGCTCCAAGCTTCAAACCATTTGTATTTAAAGTTGTTGGGAGAGATGTTTTGTGGTTCTTTGAATAATGTTTAGTTATTAGAGACAAGACAAGATTACCTGTATTTATCAATAGTAGATCAAATAGGTACTTTCTTTCCAAAAGGTAAAATTAGAATGTGCAATATCAAGTATGTTAATAGTCATATCAAAGACTCACGTGTTAAGTATCTGCTATGTGTTCAGCCGTCTCTTTATGTCTTAAAATATACCTTAAGATCTACTGGGAAGTGGATAGTTTAATCACTGATTTACAATGAGGAAACTAAGGCTCAGAAATGTTAAGTTGCTTAAGGTTATTCAGTAAAATGGTGGAGTTAGGATTTGACTTTACCGTTAACTTTGTAAAATAATATTTAATGTACTTTGTACACCACTGATAGAAGCAATTCTAATGTGAGCTTGAGAACATATTCTCCACCCAGTTTTACAACATTTTTACTAAATTATGCAAGCATTTTACATTTTCTCACCTTTGGGCTCTGGTGTTAACTGTATGGTTACATCATTTGCAAAAATAGGTTGGTTCCCATCCCTGCCTTTTGGGATCACGAGTGACAATTACAGTATTTTTTCTAGTCAGCAATAATGAGATATACTGGAGCCAGAATTTTTTTGCCTCTACTGTTGATACTGTGCTTGAGCTTATTTCTTTTGTTGATTTTTTTTTTTTTTTTTCTTTTTTTTGAGACAGAGTCTCACTCTGTTGCCTGGGCTAGAGTGCTATGGCATCAGCCTAGCTCACAGCAACCTCAAACTCCTGGGCTCGAGCGATCCTTCTGCCTCAGCCTCCTGAGTAGCTG